>JBBPBX010035791.1:0-31860 GCA_038048925.1 Garcialebias charrua | reverse complement strand
AGAGCTGTGTGTCATCAGCATAGCAGTGGAAATGGACGTCGTATTTGTGGAAGATGTGACCTAGAGGAAGGAGGTAAATGATGAAGAGGAGGGGTCCGAGGACAGAGCCTTGGGGGACACCCGTGGAGATGGGGGACGACTGGGTACGGAAGGATTTAATCTGAATGAATTGAGTGCGGTCGGAGAGATAAGAGTTGAGTGCGGTCGGAGAGATAAGAGTTGAACCAATCTAACGGGGTACCGGAGATGCCAATGGAGGTTAGTCTGTTGAGGAGGATAGAATGACAGATGGTGTCAAAGGCAGAACTTAGATCAAGAAGAATGAGAATGGACAGAAGACCAGAGTCAGCAGTAAGAAGAAGGTCGTTAGTAATTCTTATTAGAGCTGTTTTGGTGCTATGATGGGGGCGAAAACCAGATTGAAACTCTTCATAAAGGTTATTGTTGGACAGGTGAGAGTGAAGTTGACTAGCAACAACTTTTTCAAGAACCTTGGAAATAAAAGGCAGATTGGAGATTGGACAAAAATTACTGAAGTGGGTAAAGTCAAGACCTGGTGATTATGGGGGTGATGACAGCAGATTTGAAGGCTGTGGGAAAAATGCCAGAGGTTAGGGAGGAGTGGATGATTTTAGTGATGATAGGGAGCAGAGAGAAGAGACAGGATTTAACAAGAACTGTGGGAAATAGATCATGTTGACAGGATAAAGACTAAGGCCCTGTACACACGTAGCCTGGTGTTTGAAAAACGAATATTTGCACACAAAAAATATCTCTGTCCATACATGTTCGAATATTTAAAATGTTTGTTTACATGTCCCGTTTTTTTCACCACAGAAGTTGTAAAGTTGTAATGAATAAGCTGAACCCATAGGTGGCAGTGTAGTGCTGTCACAACCCTTCACCCATGCAGCCGCGACTTCCTGTTATTTATTTATTTATTTTCTTTCGTTTGTGTGGACAGACCGTGAGGTTTAACTACTATTAAATACCGTGTTGGAGTACAAAGTTAATAAAACGCAGCAAAATGTCGACTAGGAATCATGTCAGAGCAGGTATGTTGACTTTTTAGTGCTTTTTTTAGAGCATTATGTGACGTGACCGCCGGTTCTGCCGGTCCAGCTGGAGCAGAAAGCTCCGTTCTGAAAGTTCACACGCAGACTCGAAAACGGAGAGTTCTCAAATCTTCACTTTGGCCGGAGTTTTGTTATTATTCGTTTATAGTTACATCAACCGGCGTTCACGTGTGGATGAAAGGCTAAACCGCATGATAAACTGTTCGGTTTTAATGATAAACGGCTACGTGTGTACAGGGCCTTAGACTTGCTGATAATGTTAGCAATGTCATCAGCAGAGGGGAGGGAGAAGACAGAGAAAGGGAGGGAGGGGGAAATCAACATAGATGATGGGGGCAGTATTTGGTCCAAGGTGTTTATGAATTGAAATAATCTTTTCATTGAAATATGACATCAGTGAGTTGCAGAATTATGTGGAAACCATGTGAGAGGGTAAAGAGTTAGGAGATGAGACAGAACGGTTAAGGAGAGAGAACAATGGGCCTCATGCACAAAAATGTTCGTATTCTTATCCTAACTTCCTCCTACTTTTGTTCGTACGAAGCGTTCGTACGAACATGCCACGTCAGATCCAACAACGTCTTCTATAGTCAGGAAATGTGTGTATATGAGCTGTGTAAATAATGATGAATCCCACCTGTTCTATTCACGTGCTCGTGCACGCGAGAGGTTATTTACATAATTCCCACCCCTCAAAACACCATATAAGGATATAGTTTCCTGCCACCGCGAGCAGGAAGTGTCCATTCATTCCGGCTTTTATGCGTCAGAAAACACACAAACGCGTTTGGCGAATTAAAATTGACTCGCCTTTGATCATAGTGTCAGCCCCGGATCTGAGCGCAGACCCACACAGAATACAGATGACATCAGTGAGCGCCCACAGTCAACAGGCAGTTTATATTAAAAATGACATGAGACAAGCTGTTTCGCCTTTCTTCTCCCCTGGGTCTCTGCAGCAGCGCTGTGTGTGTGTGTGTGTGTGTGTGTGTGTGTGTGTGTGTGTGTGTGTGTGTGTGTGTGTGCCGACAGAGGCGCGTGGCGCGTTGCGTGGCACACCGGGTGGTCGACATGAGTGGGGGCGCGTTGCGTGGCACACCGGGTGGTCGACATGAGTGGGGGCGCGTTGCGTGGCACACCGGGTGGTCGACATGAGTGGGGGCGCGTTGCGTGGCACACCGGGTGGTCGACATGAGTGGGGGCGCGTTGCGTGGGCACACCGGGTGGTCGACATGAGTGGGGGCGCGTTGCGTGGCACACCGGGTGGTCGACATGAGTGGGGGCGCGTTGCGTGGCACACCGGGTGGTCGACATGAGTGGGGGCGCGTTGCGTGGCACACCGGGTGGTCGACATGAGTGGGGGCGCGTTGCGTGGCACACCGGGTGGTCGACATGAGTGGGGGCGCGTTGCGTGGCACACCGGGTGGTCGACATGAGTGGGGGCGCGTTGCGTGGCACACCGGGTGGTCGACATGAGTGGGGGCGCGTTGCGTGGCACACCGGGTGGTCGACATGAGTGGGGGCGCGTTGCGTGGCACACCGGGTGGTCGACATGAGTGGGGCGGGGGCCGCGCGCGGGTCGCGCAAGGTGGTGGACGTGGGGGGGTGTTGAAGCCGCTTTAATTAAACCAATATGTGTGGTTGCATTTAATTGTTTAAACTCGAAATATTTTCTAAATAACGAAATATAAAGTTATTAGTGGAGAAAAGGCAGTCTGGATGACAGCAGACTGACGCTCCTAAAATATACGACAGGTCTGGACCACACGTAGATTCTGTTCGTATCTGAAAAAAATCCTAGGATACGAAAACATTGTTGGATGCCACAAATGATCCCAAATCACTCGCACGCACAGTATACGCACAATCTGTGCGTACGAACGGTTTGTGCATGAGGGCCAATGTCTTTGAATTGCCAACATTGGAACTGATGATGTCAGAGAAGTAGCTGGATTTGGCTGAGAAATACTGTTCTTGTAATGGATGATGTGGTTCGCATAAAGTTCCTTGTGAATTGTGAGACCGGATCTTTTATAGACACTCTAGCCACCGACCTTTGGATTTCAGGGAACGGAGTTCTGGAGTGAACCAGGGTGCAGAGTTGGAGAAGGAAACAGACCGGGTTTTCAAAGGAGCAACAGAGTTAAGGATGTTGGTGAGGCTGTTGTTGTAGAATGTGACAAGATCATCTGGGTTAGAAGAATTGAAGGTGAAGAAGGTATTATCAATATGAGATAAAAGAATGTCATGGTTGATATTCTTGATTTTATGGAAGGAAAGAGTGCGTTGAGGTTTCTCTGAGGAAAATTTAAGATTGACATTGAATGAAATCATCAGGTGATCAGTAAATGGAAGTTCATCAGAAGAACAGTTAAGAGGAAAGAGTCCAGAGCAGCAAAATAAGTCCAAAGTGTGGCCCTTTATGAGGGTTGAAAAGTTGATAAATTGTTGGAAGCCACAGCTGTCGAGGCAGGATGTGAAGTCTCTGGTGAGGGGGTGGTTGTCTTCATCCATATGTATGTTGAAATCGCCCAGCAGGATAATGTTGGGTGAAAGAGCTGAGAGATGGGCGATTAGAGCAACAAAGTCAATCATAAAAGACTTGTTTACTTTTGGTGAGCGGTAGAAAGTGGTAACAACGGTGGGGGTAGGGCCGGAGAGTACGGTAGACACACAGTGTTTTCAAAGGAGGGGGAGGGAGGTGTGTGAACAGGCGTGACCTTCCAGTTCTCGCTCTGAATTATCGCAAGACCTCCTCCGTCGATCGGACTCGCGGGATTTGGCGATGTAAACAAACCCCGGTGGGGTAGGCTCATTCAAATGAAAAAAGTTGTTTTGTTGTTGGCACGTTTCTGTTAGACAGATGAAATCTAGCTTACGGTCAGATATTAGATTGTGAATAAACTGACCTTTGCCCGTGAGAGAGCGAACGTTCAGAAGTCCAAAATTTACGGAGGAGAAGGAGGTAGCGACTGGAGCGTTAGCTGACCGAGCTAGGTTGGCTAACATGCTGCTAATGTTAGCGGCCCGAGCATTGCGGCGTGAAGAATGACGAGAGTCAGACCAGATGGAGTTTATGGGATTATCCTTGTTAGAGTTGAGCATACAGCGGGAGCCACGGTGAATGTATCTCCGACAACGGTGGAAGGCAATTTCCTGAAGAGGGAGCACAGGCGGGACGGCCGGTAGAAGGCGAAGGAGCTCGACGGCTGAGTAACCCAGACGCTGGGTGGTGGAGAATGATCAGCTGGAGAGTCCAAACCAGGGTAGGCAGCAGGTAAATCCAAGTAAACTGCATGTTTGATGATGAGACGAGCCAGAGACTTAGAGTAGAAATGCTCAGGCAAGGATCCGTGGAAAACAGCAGAAAGGACTGAATAAAACAAAAAAAAGGACGACGAGCAACGGCAGCCAGGATGCGCCAGCGTTCACTCACCAGAAGTGATTGACTGGAGACCTGTCCAGGGGGTACCCCGCCTCTCATACAGTGACTGCTGGACATGGTCACCAGTGACCCCATGACCCCTAAAATAAGTGGATAAAGATGATGGATGGATGGATGGATGGATGGATGGATGGATGGATGGATGATATAATATGTCTGTGATGGACATTTTGAACTCCAAACATTATTCAGTTGCAAATCTACATCCAGTCATAGATTTGTGAGAAGTTTAAAATTCATCCAGTGGTTCATGAGGTATACGGGATATTTTGCTAACAGAGCAACACACATAGACACAATTACACGACTGGCTGCTTTTTTAGGCAGAGAAACATAACTGTGTGATTTACAAACATTAGTCTAAGGGGAGGGAGTGGTGTAGCAGAGGTACACCTACCTCCACCCTCACTTGCCCCACTCTGGGCCCTTGAGCAAGGCCCTTAACCCCCACCATCTGCTCCTCCGGGCGCCCTAGTTATCAGCTCTCTGCTCCACACAGAGAGCTGTGGTAGCTCAGTGGTCTGTGGTTGTGTCAGGAAGAACATCCGGTGTAAAAACAATCGCCAAGTCTTCATGTGAGTTACTTTGCTGTGGCGACCCCTGAAGAAAGGAGCAGCCGAAAGGAGAAAACAGGAGTCTAACGTACAGTACGGACACAAAAACTGGTCAGTGACTCCAACCTCAGCTGGACCGTGTGCACCTCCGTCCTCTGCACTTCCTTATGGAGACAAATCAAATGTCATCAGGTTTTGTGTTTGGAGGCACATTAGCTAAAAGCTGCTCCGTTGTTCTGAAGTCAAGCAGCTGATGCAGTGTGTCAGTTTAATTAGTCATCAGTAGATTTTATTCTAGTGCCGTTTGTTTATAATGAAACGATTACTAAAGGATTATCGTGCGTGTTTTCCAAAATGTGTCAGACAGATACAAACTGTCATTTCAGCAGCTGAGTCACGATGTTTGAGCAGCGAAATAAAAAGTTTCCATGATTCCTTTGGGCTCAACGTTTAGTCATTTATTCGCTCCTTTTTGGCATTTAACCACAAATTTGCTCATATTAACATGAATAACACTGATACTTATTAAAAATGACTAATTTAGAAAGAGAGATTTCACATTTATTGTTTCTTATCAGGCATCAAATCACTTTTTTTGTTCTGCTGTTGGAGGGAAATTTACCACATGTATTGTCTGCCTTGTCATATTCCTTTGAAATGTTTTTCTTCTTGTTTTAAACGTTAAACCAACAATATGAAGCTCTTGTTTAATGTCAGACATAATAAAATATGTCTATTCTACAAGGCATTACAAAAGTTTGCCAAATTAAATCCAACTTTCCTGCAAATACATTTTTATTTTAGGTGTTTTCTGTTTTTCTTCTTACAGCTTAAGAACCTTATCACTGAAAATTGATTTCCACTGCTGCAGTTATTGGGATTAAAAGTGGAAGAAGTACACTCCTTATAGCCACAACTTCATCCATCAGACGATCGTTGTTAAATTCAATCAGACTGCTCTGATTTATCCCAGTCAGGCTTGGATAAATCCACGATACACACCATCCAGCCATCCAGCCATCAGTAAATGAAGTCAGCAGCTAACTAGTAATTAAAGCGGAGCTAAAGAGACTGTGAGGCTGAAAAACAGCAGAAATCTTCATAAAAAAGTGTCAGATCTATAGCGTAATTAACATCAAACATTCTCAAATCTATTGGATGTATAACATTATCAAAGGCTATCTGGTAACATAAAAAACTCTAGTACAGACGCCAAATCTGACGAGGTGGGCCTTCACGAAGTCCAGCATTTAGTAAGATCAGGAAAAACATTCAGAATCAGCTTTATTGTCATTGCACATAAGCATAAAGAAATTTCATTTCAGTACAGTCCGTCCAAATAAACACAACCAACCAAACAACATAGATATGGGTAGACGGGGTGCTTGAGGCTGCAGCCTCATGAGAGGCGCTGCCTTTTTCATTAGATAAGGAAATGGGAACACGAGAAAAGAGGAGGTTTAAAAAAAAAAGCATATCTCACACTGTGTCCCAGGGCACAGGGAATTTGGGGGGGAGACAAAAAAAACCTCAGCACAAAAAAGCAACATACAGATGACATAATAAGATGCATGTGGAGTGGGTGAGGGTGGAGCTTCTGGCACAGGCCGCCCAAGAGAGCGTCTCAGCCACCTGGCACCTCGCATCCAACCTAGGTTACTGCACTGGGACTGGGTAGAGTTGGGGAGAAAAGGAGGGAGGCCAGTGAAGGCAGTGGGTTGAGGGGAGTGTGAGCTGTGCGAATGATTGTGTTCGTTTGTAAGTAAGTCTGTGAACACTGTTCTAGGCAGCCCCCCCCCACCATAGTCCATAAGTGATGGTGTGTTTATCAGCCAGTCTTGGCAGAGCTCTGACACAGGTCCATGGATTTCCTTGGGGAAGGGAACGGGTAGTGGGAGCAGAGCATCTTGTTCTCATAACATCCAGGAGAATTTGAGATAGTCAACCTTCCAAGGCCGGCACGGGGCAGCCACAGTCAGATCACAACAGTTGATTTCCATCTGTCTTACAGTTCCACTGGTACATCTCAATGGCGACTCCAAACAGCCAACTTTGTGGTCTATACCGCCGAGCTGAGCTTGTAACTTCTCCAAGGTCAATTGCTTCCCGCCAGCGAGATTCAAGAGCCGCAAGTAGCCTGCAATTTGAAATTGCCTCCAGCTTACGGCACTGCACATTCCCTTATACAGGCCGGGAAGCTTCACAATGGCCAGAACAGCTGCCGACGTTTTTCTAATTTGTCGATGTGCCAGGTAACCACCAACTCCAAAAAGCAGAAATCCTGTTATCATCAATCCAATTGTACACAATTTCTACATCCTCAACAGATAATATGGACAGATCTTCCACTGCCCCTAGGAATCCATTGTGTGTCCGGCTGCAAGAGTCCCATCGGGGCAGGAGGGCTCTCCTTCGCCCTGTCTTCTCGTCGAGAATTTTTTTATCAATTGCATTGAGAGAACAGCTGACCAGATGCATAATTTACATTTTAGAGATACAGTATGCAAAGAGAGGCTCCAAAAGTTTCACAGGACAGAGCAGAAGCATGGGAAGGAGCGGGAAGAAAAAGCGTCCGCCTTCATCGAGAGCAAGGAAAACTTTTTATTTATTCTGCGTTCAAAATAACAGGGAGTGTGGTAAAAAGGTCAGGATGAAGTGGATAGAGAAAAGTTTCAGGAGTGATTTGTAACAAAAGGGTGTCAGCAAAGGCAACGTTTACAAGACAGTGGTGAGACCAGCTATGTTGTATGGTCTGGAGACAGAGACATGGACCAAAAGACAAGAGAAAGAACTGGAAGTGGTAGAAATGAAGATGCCGAGGTTCTTCTTAGGACTGACAAGGACGGACAAGATGAGATCATCAGAGGTACAGCACAGGTTGAACAACTGGGAGATTAAGTTAGGGAGGACAGACTGAGATGGTTTGGACATGTCCAGAGGAGGGACAGTGGGTATATTGGTAGAAGATGTTAGAAATGAAGTTGCCAGGAAAAAGACAGAGCAGATGTATGGATGCAGTTGGAGAGGACATGGATGTAGTTGGAGTGAGGACAGAGGATGCAGAGGACGGTGACATGGAGGAGTATAACTCACTTTGGAGTCCCCCGAAGAGGGAAAAGCCAAAAGAAGAAGAAGTTTTCACTCCATTGTCAGCGGTCTATTGTTGTTTCCATGCCACAGTCTGGTCCTTTTCGTGCCTTTTTGTGTTTCCTCTGCTCCTCCTTAATCAGATCCTCAAGTTTGTTGTAAGTTTCATTGCTGCAACAGTGTTTTTGGTTTAAAGATAAAGATTTTAGTCATTTTCACAAGGTCTTTGTGCTCTGTCTGCATTCTGGGTCCAGACCCCCTATAAAAGTGACAAAAAGTCCATTCAGAAGGTTTCTGTTGTAAAATGTCTGTTTTACTCACTCGTTCATTTTCTGCACCTGCTTTAGTCTGTTCACTGGAGCTGATCCCAGTTGTCGACAGGTGAAAGGCGGGGCTACGGTGCAGTCCATCACAGAGACACACAACCCTGCACACACACACTCATACCTAAGGTTACTTCAGAATCACCGCTTAACCTAACATGCATGTCTTTGAACTGACAACCAGAGTACTGCCAGAGAACATCCACTCATACACAGAAAGATCAGACTCAAGACCTTCTAGGTTCACCACCCATTCAAAACGTGGTTTGGAGTAGGACGTGTACCCGTCCTGTCTTCTGTCTTCTTTAAATCCTTTTCTAACAGGGACGTTGTGTTTTTAACAGGATCACACTGTGCAGACACCATCACGTGTATTGATCTCAGATTGTCATCCCTCTGCTGAGGTCAGGAACAAGTATAGCTGCTACTTTTCAGTTCACTGAGCTGTGAGCGACTTGGCCACACATCAGTGGATCTTATGAACCATCTGTGTGAAGAATATCTGACGCTGCCTGAAAACAGAACCACAAATATCTGCCTTCCTTCTGATGTTTCACTTTACCTGCTCAAACTCAGATAACAGCAGATGAACATTTACCTCCTAAAAAATACAATTACTTTCCAAATTAAAATGCAACAATAGCTTCATCCCCAAGTGAAGCGGTCTGGCACCAGCTCTAATGTTGGCAAGACGGACTAAATTACACTTTGATTGCTTTTGTGTCGCTATTAATTTGTCAGGGAAGGCTTGGGTTAAACGGTCTGTTTATTGACTCCTGAACATAAATAAAGTCCATGATTAGGGCCGTCAAGAGCAGCATAGAATCATATTTAGTAGAAACCACATCAACAGCCATGAAAGGTAGAGAGACCAGCCCAACCACAGCAAATGTGAACCATTGATTTCCACCTCAGAAACAGAGCACCTCAATCTGTTGCAGAAAAATTATTTAATGCTATTCCAGTTGAGATATATTATTTCTGACTTTAAAAAAAAGAAGCAAAAAAACATTTTGTTTGTGTGCAATTCTGTTCTCTCAGATCACAAATTCAATGTTATGTATCAAGAGGTGAACAATGTCTTTTGGCCTAAGGAATGAAAGTAGAATTCCTTCAAAGAATACATACCACCTACCATCTTGCTTGCCAAACTTTTAAACAAAGATCTTGTTAGTTGGGATGTCTGGATAAAAAAATAAAAGAATAAAAAGGGATTAATTACTATCTCAAAATCAGTAACTGAAAAAAAAAAAAAAGAAGAAGACATTTACAAGGTCCTGGAGCCAGATGACGTTAGCTCCAACATTTGCTTGTTTGTCAAAAACCCTTACTAGTTTTTAACAAATGTTTATTTATTTATTAATTTATTTTATGTTTGCGATTGAGCCATTATCCTTACTGTGATGTGAGTGTAGGTTTAGGGGTCCAAAACGTATTCCTAAAGCTTTTCGCACATTTATACAACATTTAGTGCTCCAGTGATTTAAAATGTCCACAGTGTTTGGATTCCTGTTTTTCTGTTGTTTTTCCCTTTTAAGGAACTGAGTGGACGGTGCTGAGTACTTACAGCTGTTCCCGATGCAGCTGGTTACCTCCTGACTGTAGATCCTGTGTTTTCCTGTTACTACACACAGTTCTTGCGGTTCCTGAGTGCCTCTCACACCTGTTCCTGATGCATCCTGTTCTATAATATCTGTTGTTTTTAAAGACCTGTGGCTCAGTAGGTTTCCACTGGAACATTTGAGACCTTTGCCTTTAGGAAGTCCTGTTTCCTCAAACACCTCACAAGTTACCATCTTGTGACATCTACTGCCTGGAACCACATGCCTAATCTTCCTACTGGGTCATTCTTTGAGTTTCTGTCCTGCCACTTTTCTACATACCAATACTGACCACATCACCTTCTGCCTGTTGGCATTTTCACCCTCCTCTCCTCACCTGTTACTAAGACAAAGTGAGGGTTAACTTTTGCTACAAAGGATCATACATATCTGTTCACAAGATACAGTACTTACAGTACCTTCCAATTCACTTCCCCAGATTCATCCTGAGTACTGCCTTTATTGACACTCACTGTAAATAAAGATCACTCACCTTTTTATATGGTCATATCTCTCGCTGTCATGTTTTTCTCCTCTGGTTATAAAACTGTTCAAATTACGATACTAAACCTACTTAAGGTCGAGTTGCACCATGAGGTTTCCTTAGACTGTTGATTGCCACATGGTGACAGCAATGTACAACCCACTGAGTTAGTTATACCTGAGAAATATTGTGAACTCTAGCTGAAAGTAATCATTGTCTCTTACCTGTACGATCACAGAATCCTCTGTGTGCTCCCGCTGGAATCCTGTCCCAAAAACCAGGACATCTTCAACTCATTATTTCAGACTGCTAACCACACGCTCAGTCTTACGCCCTGCTGTTAGCTCTGACCTGGAACTCTCTCCTCGAACTATGGAATCTGGTGACTGTTTCTGCCCTAGACATAGAACACAAAAATATCCCATTAAGAACTCATCCAATATTCCATAATGGATGATTCTGCCAACCTAAGAGACCTTGGACTCACCTTCTGTTGTCCTCCCAAAGATGATCCCTTCTCTGGTCACCTATTGCACTTGTATAATAAAAACCACTTGCCTTTTTACATGGTCATTTCAGTCCTCGGTACTCTGATCCCTGGATTAATATATTGCTACCAAAAATGACACAGTAAGGATTTGTTGCTTTCCTTTTGAGCAAGATAAATCTGGGAGTCATCGGCATAGCACTGAAACAAATAATTACATTTATGTAAAACTGAAACAAATGGGAGCCAAGGATGGGTCCAAGTATGTGTCAGGGGAGTTGTTGAAACTGGTGAACCACAAAGTCAGGGAGAAAACTTTCGGTGTTTCTATTAAAGTACGATAAGACAAGATAAGATAAGAAAAGATAAGATAAGATAGAACTTTATTGATTCCACAGGAAATTGTTGTGCCAGAGTTTCAGTACACAAGGAGTCACACAATATATAAAAAATAACAGAGAATAACAGAGAATATAAAAACACCTCTGCCAGAGACTGTTACAGGACCAGGAACTACAACATGAACAGATGGGCTGAGATATAAACAATAATAACAATAAAAAAAAAAAAATAAAAAAAAAATAATCCCCTTTGTAAAAATTAAAAATAAATCATCAAAAGCATTTATCTAGGCAGTGCAGGATCTAGATACTACAGCAAGACCCCTATTTGACCAAGGATCTCAAAAAGTCCATAGACATTTAATAAGAAACCATTTGGTACCTGGACTCAATGCTAGTGCCTTATTGTGGAACTGTGGAAGAAAGAATGGGTTTCTCCTGTGGCACCAGTGCGTTCAGGTTGAATTCAAGCCTCCCGTCATTCAGGGCTTTCCTGGAAGAATGGAGGAATGAGCTGATGAAAACTCCTTGACAGCAAATTTATTCCACTTGCCTGCAGGGCTGATAAGCGGGACTCTCTCTGTTGATTATTATTTGATTAGGCCTGTTATGAATCATCAAACATTGTGCACAGACTGCATTCCACCTTCTTTAAATCTAATTAAAATCAAACCCTTTGCTGGGCTCAGACGTTTCAAAATGACTTTGTTTCATTCTAACATTACTTAGTTCTTCTGCTGCACACATGCAGTTTGTGAGACCTAATTAACAGTTTGGATGCTCTGTTTTAGTTGCTCAAACTACGTAGACTCATAGTAAGGCACAGATGTTAAAACCTAAAACCCCTGCCCTTTGTAAGGCCATGGAAGGTGCGCCAAAGCATCATATCTTTTGTTTGCGTGGCTAAAGGCAGATTCTCTAATTGAAAGAGACAAGCAGAACAAAAGACAGGTAGAGAGGCTACAGTACCTGCTCTCGTTCAGCCAATCAATTACAGGATAAATGTCAAGTCAAGTAAAGGCCAAGCTCCAAAATAAAGATTGCTTTTGACTTCTGGAAATGTCAGTGAATACTCGGATGATTTTGGAAAGAACTTCTTTAGCGAAACTTGCTCGAATCAAATGCTTTAAAACAACTTGCATAATCAAGATGAGCAAAAGAAACAGCTCTTGGACCATTTCAATAGGCAACTTACTTTGTAAATTGAACTAGAGAAATGGTATTTCCAGCAAAAATGCAGTGTGAATGCTTATTCCTGAAGAACTTTCTGAAAACCTGCTGAAATTAGCTAAAAACATGCCAAACTGTAGCTAAAATGGAAGAACAAGCCTAAATTAGCCGAAAAAAGGCAGAAAGAACAGATATTTGCTGAATTAGTTTTAAATAAGCAGAAATTAGCACAAAACAAAAAAAGCTGAAATTAGCAAAAAAAAAATGCTGAAAAGTAGCTGAAAAGGCCGAAAGAAGCTTAAACTAAAAGAAAGATGTGGAAGAAGCTGAAATGAGCTAAAAAAAATGTTAAATTAGCTGAAAAAGTTAAATTTAGCCCCAAAACAGCTAAAAAGCAGCTGAAATGGCAGAAAAAGCTTTTAGTAGCAGAAAAAGCAGACAGGAGCATAATAATCTGGAATTAGCATAAAGACGTTAATTACGGTAGGCTGAAAGTAACAGGAATCACCAAGAAATCTTGAATGTATCTGAAAACAGCTGAAATTAGCTAAAAATGCAAAAATTAAATAAAAAGTGAAGGTAGAAAAAGCTTAAATTAGCAGAAGATAGCAGAAATAACACGTTTGTACAATTAGGCTGAAAGAAAAGAAATAAGCCTCAACTGTGGAAATTATCTGAAATAAACTGAAATGAGCATAAAACAGGTGAAAAGAAGCTTTAAAAAAAAGCTTAAATTACCAGAAGGAAGTGGAGAGAGCACATTTTTTGCTGAATTAGGCTGAAAAAAGTTGAAATGAGTGCAAAAATGTGGAATTAGCTGAAAAAGCTTAAATTAGCATGAAAACAACTATATAGTAGCTGAAATAATAGAAAAGGCTGAAACTTGCGGAAATAATCTGAANGAGCGTATCTACTTTTTGGCGAATTTCAGGAAGTAACTGCGCATTTTGCCGTTTCCATTAAGCTTTTCTGCTGCGATACTTCAAAATGCGCATCTAGAAACCTTGATGGAAACACGGCTAGTGTCTCTCAGAAGCCAAGATGGTAAGAGGATCACCAATTCCACCATTGTTGTGCAGAAAGATAGTCAGAGTCAGAGAATCTTTATTGTCATTTGCACCACATGTGGTACATGTGATGAAACGAGATTATGTACACAGGGTCCCAGTTACATTCAACAATAAAAATGTAAGAGAAGAACAGTAATAAATGTCACATTTCTGTCATCTGTGTATGTTTCCCATACAAGACAAAATTCGTCTCTGCATTTAACCCAACCACCACCAGGTGGTGCAGTGAGCAGCCATAGAAAGCGCCCAGGGAGCTGGGGAAAGAGGTGTGCACTCATAGACACCCCAAGGTGTGTGGTGGCCGGGGCCGGGGTTTGAACCTGTGTCCTTCGGGTCCTAAGTCGGTAGCCCTGCCTCTACACCATCTTCATCTAAGATATGAAATAAGAAAAACATCAACTAAAAATACACTAAGCACTAACATAATAGAAAAACACTACTCCAAACAGCAGCACGAACATGAGTCTGTATGAGCAGATGGGCACGAATGAACACAGCAACATGAAACAGATCAGCAGCAACATGATGTGATATTTCACAGTGATTATTCTGGTTATTTATTCATGAGTCTAACAGCCTCAGGGTAGAAGCTGTTCCTCAGTCTAGTGGTTCTACACTTAATGCTCCTCAGCCTCCTTCCTGAGGGGAGTGGGGCAAAAAGTGTGTGTGCTGGGTGAGTGGGGTCTTTCATGATGCAGGTGGCTCTCTTCCTGCATCTGGAGGTGTAGATGTCTGTGATGGTGGGGAGACTGACTCCAACAGACTTCTGTGCAGCCTTCACCACTCTCTGTAGAGCTTTCCTCTCTGCAGCTGTGCAGCCTCCATGCCACACGTTGATGTGCAGCAATACCAGAATGGTGTTACCCAGCGTAAAATAGCAAAGACTTTTAAGTTATCATCATCAACCGTGCATAACATCATCAAAAGATTCAGAGAATCTGGAACAATCGCTGTGCGTAAGGGTCAAGGCCGTAAAACTCTACTGGATGCTCGTGATCTCCGGGCCCTTAAACGTCACTGCACCTCAAACAGGAATGCCACTGTCAAGGAAATAACAGAATGGGCTCAGGAATACTTCCAGAAAGCATTGTCAGTGAACACAATCCACCGTGCCATCCGCCGTTGCCAGCTGAAACTCTACAGTGCAAAGAGGAAGCCATTTCTAAGCAAGCTCCACAAGCTCAGACGTTTGCACTGGGCCAGGGGTCATTTAAAATGGAGTGTGGCAAAATGGAAGACTGTTCTGTGGTCAGATGAGTCACGATTTGAAGTTCTTTATGGAACACTGGGACGCCATGTCATCCAGACCAGAGAGGACAAGGATAGCCCAAGTTGTTATCAACGCTCCGTTCAGAAGCCTGCATCACTGATGGTATGGGGTTGCATGAGCGCTTGTGGCATGGGCAGCTTGCATGTCTGGAAAGGCACCATTAATGCAGAGAACTATGTTCAGGTTCTAGAACAACATATGCTCCCATCTAGACGTCATCTCTTTCAGGGAAGACCCTGCATTTTTCAACAAGATAATGCCAGACCACATTCTGCAGCAATCACAACATCATGGCTACGTAGGAGAAGGATCCAGGTACTGAAATGTCCAGCCTGCAGTCCAGATCTTTCACCTATAGAGAACATTTGGTGCATCATAAAGAGGAAGGTGTGACAAAGAAGGCCCAAGACGATTGAACAGTTAGAGGCCTGTATTAATAATAATAATTATAATTATATTCAATTTATAACGCACTTTTCATTACTGAAAATCTCAAAGTGCTACACATATATTGAATGCTACACACATTCATAAACCGGTGGCGGCAGACTACCATGCAAGGTGCTTTCCAGTCCTACCGGGAGCAACTCAGGGTTAAGTGTCTTGCCCAAGGACACAACGACACATGGTGCGGGTCCCGGGAGTCGAACCGCCAACTTTCCGATCGGGAGACGACTGCCATTACCACTACACCACGGCCGCCCTTGGTATTAGACATGAATGGGAGAGCATTCCTATTTCTAAACTTGAGAAACTGGTCTCCTCTGTCCCCAGACGTCTGTTGAGTGTTGTGAGAAGAAGGGGGAATGCCACACAGTGGTAAAAATGGACTTGTCCCAACTTTTTTGGGATTTGTTGATGCCATGAAATTTTGAAACATATTTTCCCTTAAAATGATACATTCTCTCAGTTTAAACTTTTGATCTGTGATTTGTGTTCTATTCAGAATAAAATATTAGATGTTGGCACATCCACATCATTGCATTCAGTTTTTATTCACAATTTGTTTAGTGTCCCATTTTTTTTGGAATCCGATTTGTATTTTTTCACATCCTCAAATCAAAATAAGGCAACTTACTTTGTAAATTGAACTAGAGAAATGGTATTTCAGCAAAAATGCAGTGTGAATGCTTATTCCTGAAGAAATTGCTGAAAACCCACTGAAATTAGCTAAAAACATGCCAAACTGTAGCTGAAATGGAAGAACCAGCCTAAATTAGCCGCAAAAAGCAGAAAGAACCGATATTTGCTGAATTAGATTTAAATAAGCAACTAGGGAGCACAAGCCAGTGTATCTCTTGTGCCGGTCCCAAGCCCGGGTAACTGGTGAGGGTTGTGTCAGGAAGGGCATCCGATGTAAAACACTTGCCAAAACCATAATGCGAGTTCATCAAAGTGAAACCATACCGGATCGGTCGAAGCCCGGGTTAACAACGACCGCCACCGGTGCTGTTGACAAACAGGGTGCCGGCGGAAATTGTTTGGAGTGAGGACAGAGGATGCAGAGGACAGAGTGAGGTGGAGGAGGATGACTCGCTGTGGCGACCCCTGAAAAGGGAAAAGCCGAAAGAAGAAGAAGAAGAAGAAGAAGAAGAAGAAGATTTAAATAAGAAGAAATGAGCACAAAACCAAAAAAGCTGAAATTAGCAACAACAACAAAAAGTAGCTGAAAATTCAGAAAGAAGCTTAAACTACAAGAAGGATGTGGAAGGAGCTGAAACGAGCTAAAAAAGTTAAATTAGCTGAAAATGTTAAATTTAGCCCTAAAACAGCTAAAAATTTGCTGAAATAGCAGAAAAAGCTTTTAGTAGCAGAAAAAGCAGACAGGAGCATAACAAGCTGGAATTAGCATAAAGAAGTTAATTAGGCTGAAAGTAACAGGAATCACCAAGAAAACATGAATGTATCTCTAAACAGCTGAAATTAGCTAAAATGCTAAAAGAAAAAAGTGTCTGAAAAGGTAGAAAAAGCTTAAATTAGCAGAAGATAGCAGAAATAACACGTTTGTACAATTAGGCTGGAAGAAGAGAAATAAGACTTAACTGTGTAAATTATCTGAAAGAAATTGAAATGAGCATAAAACAGGTGAAAATAAGCTTTAAAAAAAGCTTAAATCACCAGAAGGAAGTGAGAGAGCACATTTTTGCTGAATTAGGCTGAAAAAAGTTGAAATGAGTGCAAAAATGTGGAATTAGCTGAAAAAGCTTAAATTAGCATAAAAACAACTATATAGTAGCTGAAATAAAAGGCTGAAACTTGCGGAAATAATCTGAAAGAAGTGCAACAAGCTGGAATCAGGAGAAAGAAGTTGGAAGAAATTTGCAGTTAGAAATTTACCCAAGGAAGCTGAAAAAAGCTGAACCAGAACAAAATGGTTGTAAACAGATCTAAAGATTTGAAGAATGGAAAATGAGCTCAATTCATGTTCTGTGAGAAAAAAGGTGGCAGAAAAGCTAAAGTTGCACCAATACCAAAAGTCATAGCAGGATTGTCCTGAAAGAGCTGAACGTTTTGATTTGATTTGCTAAAATAGCTTGAAAACTGTGGGACGAGAATCAAACCAAAAAACGTACGAAAGAAAAAAAATGTTTCACAAGAGTGTGGATGTTTCATAAGCAGCAGTCACTATTATAAAAAACAAAGTATTTGAGTTGTGCATTATTTGGGCAGCAGTTCATGTCTAACCTAGAAGTGTTGGTTTCCATCACAGTCTCAGTGGGATGGATGTAGCTTCCTTAGTGCCTTTTCCCTTCAACACTTCCCCAAATCCTCCATGAAATAAACAGTTTTAAGCGCTAAGCCATGTCCGGGACCGGGTGAATTCACACCACAGATCCTGGGGGGGTCGAAAGAACACACGTCCATCGTTGGCTGTCTTTAGACAAACTCGCTCGTTTTTCTCTTTAAAAAATTAAAGCATCCAGTTTTCCTTAGCGTTGTTGCAGACAACCACAAAAAGTTTTAAACTTGTGTTACAAGTCGTTTAAGATGACACAAAGGCTACGCGACATGAATCTATTTGTTGCTGGAGCTTGTTCTAAAGATAATTTGAGTATCTAAATTAAATTTCACCCTGTTCGTCTGCAGATTTCCCATTAGTGCTCAGATGTTGTGGCATGCTTGAGCATGATGAAAACTCTTTCATCAGGCTGAATGATCTGCTTCCCCAGTGCCTCTCGTCTTGACTCTGCTGCTTTCACAATTTTCTCAAGGACTCCAGAGAGGTGAGTTGCTTTAAAAAAAGGGTCAAAGGGGAAATTTGGAGAGCTGTCATGTCTGCATCTGTCCGAACCCCGCGCCGCTGTTCTGCCATCGTGCCTGTCGCCTAGCTCTCGTGCTGTTTCATGGTCGCAGACTAAATAAGGGGCAGGCAAAGACTAGATCATTTACAGGCTGCACTAAAGGCCGTTACAACGCCCTGACAAGACCCTCTATAATTAATAGTTCCTTTAATCTGTGTTTGAAGACTTTTCCCCCCCTAATTTGGTAATAAAGTTAAGTATATATCACAACAGTTTGCTTGTTAAAAAGAAAGCAAATGTTTATGAAAACTCAATTTAATTTCTTTTATCAAATTATTCCGATAATTCTCAATCAGGTCATCTGGACAGCTTCTTTTAAGTAGAAACGTTTCACCCTCACTCCAGAGGGCTTCATCAGTCAGAGTAGTTCCAGCACACTGTTCCCCCACCAAGCCGCAAACAACTTAAGTGGACCAACCAGTTTGCTGGAGCTAAGATTATCTACGATGATGTAATTCTCGTTAAGCACTTTGGTCAGCTGTGGTTGTTTTTAAATGTGCTAGATGAATAAACTTTGAATTGAATTGAATTTAACTCATCCATCCATCCATCCATTTTCTTCCGCTTATCCGGGGTCGGGTCGCGGGGGTAGCAGCCTAAGTAGGGAGGCCCAGACTTCCCTCTCCCCAGCCACTTGGAGCAGCTCCTCTGGGGGAATCCCAAGGCGTTCCCAGGCCAGCCGAGAAACATAGTCCCTCCAGCGTATCCTGGGTCTTCCTCTGGGTCTCCTCCCGGTGGGACATGCCCGGAACACCTCACCAGGGAGGCGTCCAGGAGGCATCCTAACCAGATGCCCGAGCCACCTCAACTGGCTCCTCTCGATGTGGAGAAGCAGCGGCTCTACTCCGAGTCCCTCCCGGATGACTGAGCTTCTCACCCTATCTCTAAGGGAGAGTCCAGCCACCCTGCGGAGAAAACTCATTTCAGCCGCTTGTATCCGAGATCTTGTTCTTTCGGTCATAACCCAAAGCTCATGACCATAGATGAGGGTGGGAACGTAGATCGATCGGTAAATTGAGAGCTTTGCCTTTTGACTCAGCTCTCTCTTCACCACGACAGACCGGTACAGCGCCCGCTTCACTGCGGACGCTGCACCTATCCGCCTATCGATCTCACGCTCCAGTTTTCCCTCATTCGTGAACAAGATCCCGAGATACTTAAACTCCTCCACTTGGGGCAGGACCTCCTCCCCGACCCGGAGAGGGCACGCTACCCTTTTCCGGCTCAAGACCATGGCCTCGGATTTGGAGGAACTGATCCTCATCCCGGCCGCATCACATTCAGCTGCAAACCGCTCCAGTGAAAGCTGTAGATCACGAGCTGATGAAGCCAATAGGACCACATCATCTGCAAAAAACAGAGAAGCGATTCTAAGGCCACCAAAACGGATCCTCTCAACACCTTGGCTGCGCCTAGAAATTCTGTCCATAAAAGTTATAAACAGAATCGGTGACAAAGGGCAACCTTGGCGGAGTCCAACTCTCACCGGAAACGAGCCTGACTTACTGCCGGCAATGCGGACCAAGCTCTGACACCGGTCGTACAGGGACCTAACAGCCCATATCAATGGGCCTGGTACCCCATACTCCCGGAGTACCCGCCACAGAACCCCCCGAGGGACGCGGTCGAATGCCTTTTCCAAGTCTACAAAGCACATGTAAACTGGTTGGGCAAACTCCCACGCACCCTCCAGGACCCTGTTGAGGGTGTAGAGCTGGTCTAGTGTTCCACGACCAGGACGAAAACCACACTGCTCCTCCTGAATCCGAGGTTCGACTATCCGACGGACCCTCCTCTCCAGAACCCCTGAATAGACCTTACCAGGGAGGCTTAAGAGTGTGATCCCTCTATAGTTGGAACACACCCTACGGTCCCCCTTTTTGAATAGGGGAACCACCACCCCAGTCTGCCAATCCAAGGGAACTGCCCCCGATGTCCACGCGATATTGCAGAGTCGCGTAAGCCAACACAACCCCACAACATCCAGAGCCCTAAGGAACTCAGGACGAATCTCATCCACCCCCGGAGCCTTGCCACCGCGGAGCTTTTTAACCACCTCGGCGACCTCCGCACCAGAGATTGGAGAGCCCGATCCAAAGTCCCCAGGCTCCGCTTCCTCAGTGGAAGACGTGCCAGTAGGATTGAGGAGGTCTTCGAAGTATTCCGCCCACCGACTCACAACATCCCGAGTTGAGGTCAACAGCACGCCATCCCCACCATAAATGGTGTTGGTCGCGTACCGCTTTCCCCCCCTGAGACGCCGGATGGTGGACCAGAATCGCCTCGAAGCCGTACGGAAGTCATTCTCCATGGCCTCTCCGAACTCCTCCCACGCCCGAGTTTTTGCCTCAGCAACCACCCGAGCCGCATGCCGCTTGGACTGCCGGTACCTATCTGCTGCTTCCGGGGTCCCACAGGCCAAAAAGGCCCAATAGGACTCCTTCTTCAGCTTGACAGCATCCCTCACCGCCGGTGTCCACCACCGGGTTCGAGGGTTGCCACCACGACAGGCACCAACAACCTTGCGGCCACAACTCCGATAAGCTGCCTCGACAATAGAGGCGCGAAACATGGCCCACTCGGGCTCAATGTCCCCCGCCTCCCTCGGAACGTGTTCAAAGCTCTCCCGGAGGTGGGAGTTAAAGCTCCGTCTTACGGGAGACTCTGCCAGACGTTCCCAGCAGACCCTCACAATACGTTTGGGTCTGCCAGGTCTGACCGGCATCCTCCCCCACCATCGGAGCCAACTCACCACCAGGTAGTGGTCAGTTGACAGCTCCGCCCCTCTCTTCACCCGAGTGTCCAGGACATGCGGCCGCAGATCAGATGAGACGACAACAAAGTCGATCATTGAACTACGACCTAGGGTGTCCTGGTGCCAAGAGCACATATGGACACCCTTATGCCTGAACATGGTGTTCGTTATGGACAATCCATGACGAGCACAGAAGTCCAACAACAGAACACCACCACCGGTCCTCTCGACCTTTCACAATAAAACATCCGGTAAAACATCCGGTCCACTGGGTGTGAGTAAAGTCCCCTAGTGGTCCACCACACACGCCCCCCCAGAACACCCAGTAGGGTCCATCACTAGTCCAGCATTTTAGGTTTGATCATACGACCAGAACGGCTGAACCTGGGCCCTGCGTAATCAGCCTGATGAACCGGAGGGCGACGAGGAGGGCCTGCAGAAGGGTCGGGCTCCGTTGGTCGTTGAGAGTCACTGGAAGGAGGACAGCAGTCCGTTAGCGACGTGGATGGAGGTCTTCCCCTGCGAGGAGCCTGGGCCATAACAACCTGATCATCTGACATAACATGAGCTGGTTTAAGCCTATCGATACAGACAGTCTCAGTACGACCCCCTAAATCCAAAAGGAAATGTTTTGGACCTGGTTTAAGAACTCTAAATGGGCCATCATACAAAGGCTGTAGTGGTGTCCTGTGTGTATTGTGTTTGACAAAAACAAATTTAGAGGACTCCAGACTCTTAGGGACAAATGACTGCGGTAAACAATGGTGTACCGGGCCAGGGACACGAAAAGAGCCCTCCTGAGATGAAAAATGGTGCAACGGTGGAGCGAACTGTGGTGAGGGTACCTCAGGTAAAAACTCACCGGGGACGCGCACAGGCTGACCGAAAACCAGTTCAGCCGGGGAAGAGCTCAGGTCCTCTTTGGTTGCGGTACGTAAACCCAACAAAACCCAGGGAAGACGGTCAATCCAGTTGTCACCGGTCAATGCAATGCGAAGTGCAGCTTTCAATGACCTGTGAAACCGTTCACACAAACCATTAGCTTGGGGGTTGTAAGCGGTGGTCCTGTGGACGTTAGTCCCCAGACCCTTGGCCATGGTAGACCAAAGCTCAGAAACAAACTGAGGGCCCCTGTCCGATGTAATGTCTGAAGGGGGGCCAAAACGCGCAACCCAGGTAGACAAAAATGCCCGGGCCACCACTGCAGACGTTGTGGATGCCAGAGGAACCACCTCAGGCCACCTGGTGGTCCGGTCTATCATAGTCAGCAGATGAGTAAAACCCTGTGATGGAGGCAGAGGGCCCACCAGGTCTACGTGCACATGATCAAACCGCCGACCAGGAATGGAGAAAGGTTCCAAAGGTGCTTTGGTGTACCTGTTAACCTTAGCACGCTGGGATGGGACATGTGCTGTTCAGCTGAGCTGCTAGCCATCAGGATGTCGTCCAAGTACACAAATACGAAGGACAATCCCCTTAAGACTGAATCCATCAACCGCTGGAACATTTGGGCTGCACCTTTAAGACCAAAAGGCATGCGCAAAAACTCAAACAGGCCAAAAGGAGTGATAACGGCGGTCTTAGGGACATCCTCCACATGCACAGGAACCTGGTGGTACCCCCGTACTAAATCTACTTTAGAAAAAATGGAGGTCCCAGCCAGGTGCACTGAAAAATCCTGGATGTGGGGGATGGGATAACGATCGTTCTCTGTGATGTTATTAAGGCGGCGGAAATCCCCACATGGACGCCATTTGCCGTCTGCCTTGGGCACCATGTAGGGGGGAGGCCCACGGACTGTTTGAGCGTTGCACGATGCCTAAACGCTCCATGTTAGCAAACTCTTCCTGTGCTATTGCTAGCTTAGTAGCATCGAGGCGGCGTGCACGTGCGAAAACCGGGGGGCCCGTTGTGGGGATATAATGTTCGATCCCATGTTTTGTGTTTGTGTTGGCAAAATTAGGAACAGTCAGCGAGGGGAACTCAGACAATAAACGCTGAAACACGTTACCCGAAGCTAAAAAGTTAGCATGCATTAAAGGCCCAGCTCCTCGCGTCGCACAAGGCAGTGACGAAAAGGACACAGCGTCGATCAAACGTCTGTTAGCAACATCAACAAGGAGCCCGTGAGCACAAAGAAAATCAGCCCCTAAAATAGGAACTGAGCTAGCAGCTACAACAAAGTTCCACTGGAAGTCCCGTTCATGGAAACAAACAGTCACCAACCTTTCACCAAACGTCTTGATGGGAGAGCCATTAGCCGCGGTTAGCAGCGGCCCGCAGCCTTCTGCCAACCTGTCGGAGCCAGTCGGGGGAACGAGGCTCTTCTGCGAACCAGAGTCCACCAGGAACCGCCTCCCCGACCTCGAGTCTTCGATGAAAAGCAGCCTTTCCTTGTCGCCAACGGCCGCGGCTGCTAGCGGGCGCTGGCGTTGTCGTTTCCCTGCGGCTTGAAGCTGCACGGCGGGATGCACCGTCGTGCTTTGGCGCCAAAGCGCTGGTGGTAGAAACAAAAGGCGGCTCCTGTCCGCCTGCGGGTAGCGACCCCTGCTACCACCGATGGCTCGTCCGGCGCTGAGGGCGTTGCTTGAAGCTGAGGTGCTGCTGGAGATCCGGGGACCGCCGCCTGGACCGCGAAGGTCCTCGTAGCCAGGAGGATGCGGTCGGCTTCTTCGGCCAGCGAGCGGTAGTCTCTCTGCTGCAGAAGCGGGGAGTTGGCCAGGACCGTGCGCACTGAAGCCGGGAGCTGGCGGAGGAAGAGGTGGAGGAAGAGAAACCCACAGTCGTCTGATCCCAGCAAGGACAACATGCTCTCCATGAGCTCGAGAGCTGTGCCATCGCCCAAACCGGAGAGGGAAAAAAGTTTCTCAGCGCGCTCTGCGTCTGAGAGTGAGTAGCGCCGCAGGAGGAGCTGCTTGAGGGCGGCGTACTTTCCGTGTGCAGGAGGGTCCCGGAGCAGGCTCATTGCTCGCCGAGTGGACAGCGGATCCAGCGAGGCGACCACATAGTGGTATTTGGTGTCGTCTGAAGAAATCCCGCGAAGAGCAAACTGTGCTTCGATGTGGACGAACCACGACGGAGGGTCGTGCAGCCAGAAGTCCGGGATTTTAACGGCCACCGAAAAAGCGAGCGGGGCCGCCTGTGGAGCAGCGGACATCTGAGGAGAGCTGGCTGGAGCGTCAGATGTCGACATGTTCAATTCACGAGGTCACCAGTGTAGGAGGTGATGAAGAGACGACACAGAAGACGGGATGCAGAACTTCACTTTAATCAACTCCTACAGTTCTGGCGGTAAGCACCAAAAACACACCTTATACATCAACCCTTTCACAATAAAACATCCGGTCCTCTCGACCTTTCACAATAAAACATCCGGTAAAACATCCGGTCCACTGGGTGTGAGTAAAGTCCCCTAGTGGTCCACCACAGTTGACCATTTTAGTTAGTTTCTGTTGCTATTTGTATCTATGTTTTTATTTTACGTTTTTCTGTCTGCTGTGCTTGTTTGTTTCTATTGTACAGCACTTTGGTTGGCCTTGTTGCTGTTTTAAGTGCTCTATAAATAAATTGGTATGGTATGGTACCTGGAGGCGGTGCTCGAGTGCCTGACTGCCAAGATCTTGGAGGTGGTAGGAAACGCGGCTCGTGACAGCAGGGGGACTAAGATTGTACCCCCACACCTGCAGTTAAGTCTGCATCGATGAAGGGCTTGGCAGGCTGCTGGGAGAAATGGTCATCACTCACGGCAGTCCTGCTGTCAAAGAGGTCTGCTGGGTTTGGGTGGATGGATCAGCATCTGCAGACAGTTTTTTAGGATCTGCTGTGGGACGGACCGCTACAAGAAATCCTTCCTGCCCAAAGCCATCAGCCTCTATGACAACTCATTAATGAAACCAGGATGATGAGCTACAACAACAATTAATTTCCATTTGAGATTAATAAAGTATTATTGAATTGAATTGATGGTTCATAACTTTTATGGACAGAATTTCTATGTGCAACCAAGGTGTTGAGGGGATTCATTTTGTTGGCCTTAGGATCACATCTCTGCTTTTTGCAGATGATGTGGTCCTATTGGCTTCATCAGGTCGTGATCTACAGCTTTCACTGGAGCGTTTCGCAGCCGAGTGTGACGTAGCTGGGATGAGGATCAGTTCTTCCAAATCCGAGACCATGGTCTTGAGCCGGAAAAGGGTAAAGTTTCTTCTCCGGGTCGGGGAGGAGGTCCTACTCCAGGTGGAGGAGTTTAAGTATCTTGGGTTCTTGTTCACGAATGAGGGAGAAATGGAGCGAGAGTTCTATAGACGGATAGGTGCAGCATCGGCAGTGAAGCGGGCGCTGTACCGGTCTGTCGTGGTGAAGAGAGAGCTGAGTCAAAAGGCAAAGCTCTCAATTTACAGATCGATCTACGTTCCCACCCTCATCTATGGTCATGAGCTTTGGGTTGTGACCGAAAGAACAAGATCTCGGATACAAGCGGCTGAAATGAGTTTTCTCCGCAGGGTGTCTGGACTCTCCCTTAGAGATAGGGTGAGAAGCTCAGTCATCCGGGAGGGACTCGGAGTAGAGCCGCTGCTTCTCCACATCGAGAGGAGCCAGTTGAGGTGGCTCGGGCATCTGGTTAGGATGCCTCCTGGACGCCTCCCTGGTGAGGTGTTCCGGGCATGTCCCACCGGGAGGAGGCCCAGAGGAAGACCCAGGACACGCTGGAGGGACTATGTTTCTCGGCTGGCCTGGGAACCCTTGGGATTCCCCCAGAGGAGCTGCTCCATGTGGCTGGGGAGAGGGAAGTCTGGGTCTCCCTACTTAGGTTGCTACCCCCACGACCCGACCCAGCGGAAGAAAATGGATGGATAGATGAATTGATGGTGCCTTTACAAATGTGTAAACTGCCCATGCTGGAGGCACTAATGCATCCCTATACCATCAGAGAGGCAGGTGTGTATAAATACCCCCTGAGACAAGTATTGTGTGTGGAGGTGGGCAATGAAATAATGTGCACAAGTTATAAATAGTGTGCAAGCAATGGATGGGGAAAACGTTGTGATAAAAAACACACCAACAGGATACTCCGACATACTCCTACAATCCAAAAACCTACAATCCAAAAACATACATGTTAAGGTAACTGACTACTGTACTCTCAAAGTACTTTTGCACTTGTTTAAAACTGATAGGTCCTGACTGGACACAAAGAAATGTGAGAAAACCGATTTTCATTTGGGATTGCACTGGACAACATTTTTGCATAAACTAACTCCTGTCAAATTTTGACTCATATTTCACTGAAACCTAAAATAATAATTAATAAAAAAAATACATATTTACAGTTTTAGATCTACACACATTAAAACTGAGAATGGTTCTATATCGTCGCAACACCTCTGAGCATTTTGAGAAGAAGTTTGCCTCTGCAATTTTTCGAACATGTTCAAAAATCTAGGGACACCAGAGCACGACCTTGGGGAACACCGCTTGGAAGGTTTGAGACACGAGATTTGTTTTCAGAATGTTGTCAACAAACAGTCACAGCTTTGTGAGATGCTGCCTTACAATGTCTCATCGGTGTGTGGTTTGTCGACTGCCAGCATGTCCAGGGTGTACCTCACTCTGTACCCACTGACCACTGGAGACAGGCACCAGCTCCAGGAGAAGACAGCAGTGGACAAATGAATGTGAAATACCACATCCCTTTAGTTCTTTCTTTGCAGAAACCATTGTGAACAGTGGTTCACCAACATCTGCTGGTGAATATTCGGCATCCATCTGCGTCCACGCTTCTTCGAAAACCACACACAGCCTTCTCCCCGGCGATGGCTTCTCAGCCCAAACTGGGAATGACCATATTGATCCTGTCTTCTTCAATCCATTAACCATCCTCTTCAGACAGCCAGGAAGCCTGTGGTTCTCGGATTTCTCCTTTTTTATTATCAGATCAGGAAACAACCACCAAACTTTTCCAGTATCACAATGTGATCTCCTTCTGACACTCCTGCAGCTCCACATTTCAACCCACCTGTGTGGCATTGTTCTCTTTGATTTCAGAACATATGTGCCTTCAGCCTGGTGCCTTTGTTATGACTGCAAGTATGATAATTACTTAAAATGACAATTTATTCCATTTGAGTCAATATTTTCCTGAACAGACACTGCTCACAGTGAGGGACAGATTGTTTATTGAAGCATTTTACATGAAGGAACCAAGTCTCAGTGGAATATGCTCTGAAAAAGGGAGCCAAATGAAATCTCTTGATTATTCAGTTTGGGCTTGAAGACATGATAGTAAAACTTTTTTTAAATTACATTTAGGCAGAAATATTAATCATGAAATTTGGGTATGGGAAGTTTAAAATATTTTTCCCCCAAAATATTCCTGCTCACTGAATGAAGCGTTTAGTCTGATATTTTGATGTGGAGTTTTCTGGAACGGTTGTGAACCGTTTGAAGGATGTCTCAAAATCCAATGTTTCTTCTATAAAGCCCCGCCCCCAAATTGTGTGACCTGTTTTGTAATGTTCTAAGGTAAAACAAATTATTGACATTTTGACAAACAAACCAGTTGGGACCCACCATTATTTATGAGAAGGTCTGATGCAAACCAAGAAAGAAAGAGAAAAAAATAAATAAACTTCTCCAATGCATTTTAGGTGTAAGAAAAACAACAACAACAAAAACTGTTTACTTCAGTAACTTCTTCTTGGTTTTATAGACTCTACAGTGCTTTAACACACAAACATGGTAAAAGTATAACCATTGAGAATTACCGTATTTTCTGGCATATAAGTTGCTCCGGAGTATGAGTCACATCAGTCAATAAAAAGCATCATGAAGAGGGAATGAACATACCGTAATTTCCGCCTTTTAAGTCGCTTTAGTTCAATATGTCCAATAAATTGGAAAAATTTGTAAACGTGTCGCACCTCCGTATACGTCGCATCTATTATGCGTCACTGCTGACGCGTCGCGTATGTTACGCGTCACCGCCCTGCTGCATATGGCGGCCACAGGAGCGTGCACGGAAAGACTTTAACATGATTAACACAGTAAAAACAATTATTTGTTTGCTGAAAATTATAGCAAAGATGTGTCTGAGCTTCACCTTTCCTTAATAAATTCATGAAATGGTCAAATCAGCTGGATTTTAAAAAGTAGTTTTGCTACGTGCACACGCGTGGGTGGGACGGCTTCATTTCTTTAAAATTTAGCAAGATAAACACTTAAAAATATATATATTTCTTACCTGACATTATAGCAAAAGTGTTCATGAGCTTAACCTTTCCTTAATAAATTCACGTAATGGTCAAATCTGCTGGATTTAATTGACGTCTTCCAAACGGTCGCGAAAATAAATTATAAATAAATCGAATTTTAGCTCAAACATCTCCTACAGCTAATGGGTTGTAAATATCCATCCAGTGATTACTTTCTGTAAGTTTCATCAAAATCTGTTGTGTGGTTCTTGAGCTATTTTGCTAACAAGGTAACAGTAGTTCATACCTCCAGAGTTCAGGAGGCCGGGCTGCGACAGAGTGAGTCTGAGCAGAGGAGGCTTTTTTCGGACACTTGAGCTGGGAACGGTCAGTGGACCCTAGCGGCCGAAAGTGGTACTGCTCCATTTTTTTCATCAGAATGAATGGAAACTGTCATATCTCAGCCAAAAATTGGTCTAAAAATATGAGGAAAAATCCATAAATATGTCGCTTCGCCCCATAAGTTGCAGGACATGAAAATTTGTAAAAAAAAAAAAACAAAAAAAAAAAACTGCGACTTATAGGCCGTAAAATACAGTATATAAGTCGCTTTGGCGTATGAGTCACATTTATTTAACGGTCAAAATAGCTTCGTTTTGCCTGGGTGACATGGCGACAATCAATCCATACATCCAACCATCCAACCATCCATCCATCCATCCATCCATCCATTGTGGCCGGAGCTGCTAGCTCTCCAGGCGTTCCTCTGCTTGCACCAGCTGAGTGAAGCAAGCACACATGAGAGGACTCACTGTTGCATTTCTTCTAAATTTAACAAGGTTAATTATTTGTTTGCTCAACATTATAGCAAATGTGTGTCTCAGATTGAACTTTTCCTTAATAAATGCACGCAATGGTCAAAACAGCTGCATTTCGCCTGGGTGGCGTGGTGCCTTCCATACATCCATCGTGGCCGGAGCCACTAGCTTTCCAGCGTTACTTCGCCTGCACCAGCCGAGTGAAGCGAACACGCACGGGAAGACTCACTGGTGCAGTTCTTTGATATTTAATGTGTCAGTCAAAAATTGGGTTATAAATATGAAAAAAAAAATACATATATATATATATATATAAGTCACTTCTACGTATAAGTCGCAGGACTGACAAATCTTTGCAAAAAACTGTGACGTATACGCCGGAAAATACGGTATTTTAATAAAGAATTCAAATCTGTGGTTTAATTTGAGTACTGTACCAACACAAAGTTTATAATTATGGTTTAATAAAATTATTCACTTATTCAGTCATTACCTATAAAACTGACATAAAATCAGAACGTTGGTTCTTTTTTTTTTAGATTTTTGGCCCAGGCGACGTTCGGCGACCGCCTGAATACAAGGTCGTGACCCACTCGTGTTAGGGTCAGCAGTACCAGTTGAAAATCACCAGTACAAACTGTTTAAGAAGCATTAACAAAAAGATGAAAAGAAACTGACCCAAGCTTACCGGAATGTTAAGTGCTATTTATAAGACTGAGCTGAATACAGCTTCTCAGACTGAGGAAGTCTTTCGGACGAAAGACGAAACGTTTCTACAGTTTTTTTGTTTTGTTTTGTTTTGTTTTGTTTTTTGAATGTCCAGAGGACCAGACTTAGCTTTTTTAGATGAAAAGAAATGTTAAAGCTGCTGGCAGTGGCTCATTAGTGTCACCCTGGTTAGCACACACCTGTGTCTTCTATTTCTGGCAGCACTCTTGATAAGACAGGCAGAAAGAGTAATGAATAAAGTTTTCATTTCATACTGAGTTTGTAAAAATACAGTATTGGTTTAAGTTAAACATGTTATCATTAAATCTAGTTAAAACCAATTATATGATATTTAGTAAGAAAAAGCTAACGATTAATGCTCTTTTTAAGATTGACGATTTTGAAGTATGCAGGGTAAGTGAGGTGAAGTTTTTGGGTGTAATTATTGATGAGAAGTTATCTTGGAAACAACACGTAAATTTTGTAAAAACTAAAATATCTAGGTCCATTGCAGTGCTATATAGAGTTAGAGATTTACTAAATGATAAAGCACTATATTTGTTATACAATACAATTATACTCCCGCTCTTAATTTACTGTATAGATGTTTGGGGTACAGCATGCAAAACTGTAACCAAACCTATTTTTATTTTACAGAAGAGAGCCATAAGAATTATAGCAAGAAAACATTACTGCCATCCATCAAATGTTTTGTTTTACGAATTGAAGTTGTTGAAGTTTTATGATTTGGTTGACTATAATATTCTTTTAGTATTATACAAAGCTCAGAATTTCAATTTACCCTTAAATATCCAAATGCTTTTTGTAAAAAGGACTAGTACTTATAATCTCAAGGGAACAGATATTTTTGTTATGCCACAACACAGAACCAGTTTAAAGAGTAGGTCTACTTTAGTACAAGGAATAAGACTGTGGAATGGTTTGGAACCTGATATTAAAGTTAATGTCAGGTTTAAACCCCAAACATTATTAAAACACCACACTGTAAAACAGAGAACAAGACACAAGTGATTTGAGTATCTTTCTTGTAAGGAGAGCTAAATTGCTCTCCCGCAGAGTTGTTTCTCCTTGCTATTTATTGAGTTTAGGAATGCCCTAGTTACACAATGTCTCAACCGCTGAGGGGGGGGGAAAAACCGGTTGAGACTGATTCACACATAGTCAACATGTTGGAGACTGATTCACACATAGGTACACGTCAGCATGTAGAACAACATTCTTCCAGGATATAGTTATAGAGTGGAAAACAACTGCATTGTTCCAACAGCCAGTTTTGCCCAGGGTGTGTTACCGGTCGAACAGGTGTCCTGCACACAAAACTCATCACAGGCATTAGTTAAGAGAACAGTTTAAACACAAAGTATATTAAAGCATATAAATGTGATAACATGTATTTACAATTATTCCAACATTTCCCTCCTGATTATCACATTTACAGGTTCTCCAGTCGCTCAATAACATCTTCAATAGATTTTCTGCTATGAGGTCATCTACAAGAAATGTTTACACTCAGAGGTTAACCCATAGTTGCCTGGACATTATCATCATCTGAGTCCAGGGCAGAATTAGGTTCAGGAAAGCGGATCTCATAATCAGTTAAATCATCAGTATTTTCATTAACAGGAAGCAGCGTGTACAGCTGCTTTTCCAGGGGAGCAATAGCTGTGTTAATAAGGCGATAAAACATCGCTTTAATACAACAACATCCACACAAAATCAGGATTGCTGCAAGCACTGCTATGGAGACAAGGATGGAGGATATGAGGCCACTCCATCTGCCAAAATACTCCCCAAAGGGATCCCACATGGAGGTGTCAACCCCAGAATGGTCTTTCATTTTGACACTAAGTGCACGCAGTCCATCCAACACTTTGGTCAAGCTGCCATCTGTTGCCGTGTTGTTGGGCACAAAAGTGCAACATTGTTGACCAAAGATGGCACAAACTCCGCCTTTTCTCTGCCAAAATCATGTCCACCGCAATGCGGTTCTGGAAAGCCATTAAAGAGGTAGCTGACAACTGCTCATGAACCGCCTCAAATCCAGCCACAGTGTAGTTGCTCAATCTCTGAACGTTGTAGTGGATGTAGTTGATTCTGTCTACGAATGAAAAGAAGGATACTGTACTTTCAAATCCTGCTGCCACTTGATCGCTAATTT
>JBBPBX010035790.1:0-22233 GCA_038048925.1 Garcialebias charrua | reverse complement strand
CAACGTGATAATGAAAGGTTGCGAGTCCAACTACAAAGTTGTCAGGCGGAGCAGGCTTTGACAACAGATCAAATCTCTGTAGAGAGAAAAAGATGGTTGGATCTCATGGAAAAACAGTTTCCAAAACCGCAGCCTAGATCACCAACACCGCCGCCTAGGGCGCCGACACCGCCGCCTAGATCTCCAACACCACCGCCTAGAGCGCCGACACCGCCGCCTAGAGCGCCGACACCGCCGCCTAGAGCGCCGACACCGCCGCCTAGAGCGCCGGCATGCCGCCTAGATTTCCAACACCGTTGCCTAGATCACCAACGCCGCGGGTTACATCACCACTACCCCTTCCCTGTAAAAAGCGGGCACTCCAACCGTACGACGTACCTGGTAAGCCCTCTCAACAGGGGCAAGGACCTGCGTATTATGGGCCAAAAAACCCACCACATACGCAGATGGATGAGACTGATGATAACCCACAACCTCCTCTCTCAATGGCTGAACTACGGAATATAGCTAAAAGCATTCAAACCTTCGCTCCAGGCCCGTTGGGCTCACATGAAACCAAGATCTATCTCGATGACCTTGATTTCCAGCTTCAACGCTTCCCAGAAGCTACAGTTGATGATAAAATCTGTCTGGTAAGGTTAACCTCGGACAGGACAGTGCATGCTTTCATGAAGCGTCAACGAGACGCCGTTACGAAAGACTACAGTCTTTTATGTGCTGCGCTGATAAAGGAGTATACTCCTTGCACGGGGCTCGATGGCATCCCAGCTGCGGCTGACATCAAGCAAGGTAGAAATGAGCACCCACGGTCATATTATAACCAAATATTTTGTGCCTATTTTGGTGACAGATGCGAACCAGAAATGGAGGGAGAGGTAGGGTTTAAATATATCTTCAGCAAAAATCTCTACCCTGACAAAAAAGAAAAAGTACATGTCAGCGCAAACTACAAAAGGAGGTCCATCGAAGAAATAAGAGAGTGCGCGATAGATGTTTTTACAGGTCGCACACAAAACAAAACACCCTTTGAGGTGTGTCCGGGTGAAATGGTCAAATCCAACTCACTGGAGCTGGAAGGGACGTGGACACCGACTCCCTATCCTACAAAAGGTGAGAAAAACGGAATTTTCAACCTACAAAACCACGTAGTGAAGGTGTCCGCAGGAACAATGACCCGAAGTGGTTAAAAAGAGACCCAGAGGTCGAACAACCGAACCGAAAGGGTGACCACAAAGGTGAAAAGTGGGATGCACGTCCAAGGACTAAAAAGTGTGGATACCGAAGTAATCCATATGACACAGGGTGGTGCCAAGAGGAACCCCCCAAGTCAAGGACGTGCCCCTCATGCTCCTCGAACTAAACGTTCTGAGACAAGCAAAAAATCACAAAAGTTCCAGAAAAAAGGCCCTAAACCTCTGTCCTCAGAAGAGATGGAGAACATACGTCGGTTGTTAGAAAAGTTGAATAATACAAGCAAAGATAACAAACCTGGAGTCATGTGTAGCACTATCATTGATAGTAAGTCAGAGCACGCAAATAACGACATTACAACAATGGCTGACAGTCAATAGGATACTGACAGTCAACAAGATACTGACAGTCAACAAGATACTGATGGTCAGGATGCTGACAATCTAGGTAATGACAGTCAAAACATTGACAGTCCAGAATGTGACAGTCAACAAGACGTTGACAGTGACCATGACATCATTGTCACAGACTCCAACAGCCCCTCATCAAACAAAGGGGGGGGGAAACTCAAACATCAACGACAGTGACCCGCCACAAACTGAAAACTCAGACACGTTGGCGACTGCACTGACGGTTCAGATGAAAAAAGATTACACAGTCAGAGGTAAACGTAAACAGAAACGTTGGCCGAAACCTGTAAGGTTTCTGTGTGACTTTGTAAAAAGGGGGGAGGCTATGAAAGCTTACCTGCCAATCACACTGGAAAGGGTCCTCACGCATGAAGCACTCCTGGATGGCGGAGCCGACATTACTATTATGTCAGCCAAACTGTTCGAGGAGCTAAGGACCGCCGCTAACGGTGTTCACAGGCAAATACCCCTCGAAAAAAGTGCTATAGAACTGCAGGGTCTCGCAGAGACGAGAACAACCCTAACAGCTATAGCTATGGTTCACATGCAGATTGGCAAAATGACATTATACCACCCGGTACATGTGTCTACACTTGACTCATTCCCATTTCTGGTTGGCCAAGACTTTATAAACCGCTTTGAAGCGATTATAGACTATGGCCAACAGAAAATGTGGAGCACAGTGAGAAAACCCCTGCCAATAAAAGTGCCTCCTAGTTGTGATACAGACTGCCTAACCGCAGGTACCGCAGAGGACACAAGGGACACCTCATCCGAGGACAAGAGCCCGGTAAGTGAACCTTCAAGAACAGGTGAGGCAGAAGAGGCCCAACAAGAAAGCCTTCTCTGCGAGCTGAAACAATCAGCACTCACTGAACACTACCTACAACAGGTAGTAAAAGGTGTCGAGATCCAGGGATCCCACACCGAAGATGCTGTACTGTCTCCTTGGACAGATAATTCAGCAATCAGCCAAGCTCTTTATGAAACCTTGGTTAAAAAACATTTGGGTCTAGAACTAACCAAGAAAGCTTTACGCTTTCATCTTGATCCCAAAAGTCAAAGTTAAGTCAAAGTCAACTTTATTGTCAGAACTGCAATATGTACAGGACATACACAGGATTGAAATTGCGTTTCTCTCAGTCCCTCGGTGCAACAGTAACCATTTAAACACTAAAACACTAAAACATTTAATAAACATAAGCATAAAATAGTAAAAGTGTAACACTGTCCTGAGTTTTTGCATAGTAGTATAAAAGTATGAAAATTTACACCAACACTAAAACACTAAACATTTAATGAACATAAGCATAAAATGAAATAATAAAAGTGTAATACTGTCCTGAGTTTTTGCATAGTAGTATAAAAGTATAAAAAGTATATCTATAAAATAAACTGAAGGTTCTAGCATTGACATTTGCAAAGAGTGGCAAAGCAGCATATGAGTTAATGTACACAGTATATGTATGAGGTAGTTGATGTTGGTATAGAGGCAAAGTGGCATATGCAGTAAGGCACATAAGGCACATTGGGCATCCTTAAATAAGGCTAGTCAGAGAATACTGTATATGTATCAGCAGTAGTGTAGATATAAAAGTAGTGTAAATGTAAACAGTAGTAATAAATGTAAACAGTAGTAATAAATGTAAACAGTATTAATAAATGTAAACAGTGAATGTAAACAGTAGTATGACTATAGGCAGTAATGTAATACAAACATTAGTGCAAATATGAGAAGTAGTGCAAACTGAATGAGCACATGACCGAGAGTTTAGTGAATAACCCGTTTGATGACACAGAGTCCAGTGTTAAAAACTTTGTGTTGAGTGGTAATGTGTGAGAAAGTTTTTTGTGTTAAGGCAGTTCAAATGGGAGGGGAGGCAGAGCAGGCAGAGTGTTTAGCATCCTGACTGCCTGATGAACAGAGCTGTCTCTCAGTCTGCTGGTTCGAGCCTGGAGACTCCTCAGTCTCCTCCCTGATGGCAGCAGTCTGAAGCAGCTGTGTAGTGGGTGTGTGGGATCACCTGCCATGCAGAGGGCTTTCCGAGTGAGGCGGTTGCTGTGTAAGTCCTGCAGTGAGGGGAAGGAGGTGCCGACGATCTTCTCAGCTGCTCTCACGATGCGCTGGAGGCTCTTGCGGCAGGATGCAGTACATGCACCAAACCACACAGTGATGCAGCTGGTCAGGACACTTTCTATGGCACCCTGTAGAAGGTGCACATGATGGGGGTTGAAGCTCCAGCCCTTTTCAGCTTGCGGAGAAAGTAGAGACGCTGGTGAGCCTTCTTGGCCAGTGATGCAGTGTTCCTGCTCCAGGACAGGTCCTCTGAGACGTGCACTCCCAGGAACTTGGTGCTGTCTACTCTCTCCACTGCGGTGCTGTTGATGGTCAGAGGGGCATGTTGGGCATCCCTCTTCCTGAAGTCCACAACAATCTCCTTTGTCTTCTCCACGTTGAGAGTGAGATTGTTGTGTCCGCACCACAAGGCCAGGCGGCTCACCTCATTCCTGTAGTCCGTCTCATCGTTGTTGCTGATGAGACCCACCACTGTTGTGTCGTCCGCAAACTTGATGAAGTGGTTGGAGCTGTATGATGGTGTGCAGTCGTGTGTTAGCAGGGTGAATAGAAGGGGGCTCAGCACACATCCTTGTGGGGCCCCTGTGTTCAATGTGATGGTGCTAGATGTGTTACTCCCGACCCGTACTGTCTGTGGTCTCCCGGTCAGGAAGTCTAGCAGCCAGTTACACATTGAGGTGTTCAGCCCCAGACTGTCCAGTTTAAGGATGAGCTGTTGGGGGATGATGGTGTTGAATGCCGAGCTGAAGTCGATGAACAGCATTCTAACATAAGAGTCCTTCGTGTCCAGATGTGTGAGAGCTGTGTGGAGGGCAGAGGAGATGGCATCGTCGGTTGAAGTGAGCGGGTAATGACCGCAAATGGAGTCATTCGCCTGAACCAGAACTAGAACAAACGAGAACTGGTCCACCCGTTCCTCGTGGTCCGAAACTTACCACATGCATCCTACATAGGCTCTGACATTTTGGTAAGATTGGGTGTCCGAGTGGACACCGTCAACAATGTACTGTGGTCACTGGAAACAGCCAAAATGGATTCTCCTGTGCTAAGCACAGAAAATCTCAAAGCTGGACAGACCATACCAGAAGTCTGCGAGGTTGCTTGCAACCAAACCATCACAGTACTACCTCAGGCAATGAACCAGATGGTGGAAGTTCACATCATAGCTAATCAAGCTATTAGCCAAAAACAGGCATACTTTCAACTATCTCCTAAGTTTTCTAACTTAGGACTGTCCATTGAGGCCACGAGACAAGTGAGCCTCGACTGCAGAACCACATCTGTTGCTGTGTGTAACACAGGCACAGAAGCGGTACTGATCAAGAAATACACAAAAATAGGATGGTTGATCTCCACTGATTTCCATGATTTTGAACTGAGCATTCCATTTCTGGGAGGACTCCCAGAATACCTGATCCCGAATGAATACATGGGGCAAGTCTTGTTCACAAAGCCAAAACAGGCCATAGCTCTCGTCTCTATCAATGAGGTCGACCAAGACACAGTCTATGGGGTCGGTCTGAACAGAGACAACGGCCTAGGCCCTCAAACCTATAGTGTCCTGCCTATAAACAGGGTAAATGATACAGAAAGGGACTCATTGGAGCTCCCCAAAGAACAAGAACCCCTCTCAATTTCTTCACAGATTGAACAGGTGGTCGCCCAAGCTGACGCCCTGAAAAGTAATGGAGAAAGGGACAGACTTTGCCAAGTTCTCTTGAAATATGAGAAATCATTTTCAACTGATTCAATGGATTGTGGGTTGACCACGCTCCACTCAGTGAGCATCCCAACCCCACCCAAAGCTCCACCCACATTTGTCAGACAGTACAAGATTCCTCTGGCAACACATCAACCTATCAGGGAAATCCTTGATAACCTCTTAAAGAATGGTATCATCAGATACTGTAACAGCACTTACTCTGCGCCTTTATGGCCAGTGTTAAAACCAAATGGAAAGTGGAGACTCACAATTGATTACAGAAAGCTAAACAAACAAGTCCCCTTATCACGGTGGCCAATGACCCAGCTCCAAAGGAACTGCCCAAGGTCACCAATGGTATATTTATTTATTTATCACCAGGAGCTGTCGATTAAAATGAGCTATAACTGTGACACAATAGTGTGGACTCGTTTCACTGAACTCAGACGGTCGGATCCCGACACAAGGGGAACAGATTCTCACGGGGGAACAGAAATTCGCACAGCACCGTTAACCAGTAGCCTACAACAGCTAAAATTAGCGCCAGCAAGTCTCCATCGTTCAGACAACAGCAACAGATGAAAACGCCACGACCTTATGTGGGGCAACAACAAAGCAACGCTGCAGGCCGCAAACACAGCACATGAAGAAACGCGTCATATACTCAAAAGATAAATTATGGAATAAAAGGTGTAAAATGGGACTCACCTCCAAACGGATTGTACCCTGATGGTGTAAGGGTGGGTGAACATCAGTTTGAAGAGCTTTCTTGGAACATCGTGGCTCTTCTATGCTATGTTGCTAATCTCTGATCCAACCCCTGAACTCTGGAGGGGGAGTGACCTGGGAGTGACCTTCTCGGGGGAGTGGCTCCACTTTTATACAGAGGCAGCAGAGGCTGTGACGAAATCGTGCCAAAATACGTCACTGTGCCAAACTCAAACTAATGAGAAAATCAGGGTGCAATACCACAGTTCAACCCATAGGCTACCGTGAACACGTTTTTAGACCAAATATTGCCGATTTTAACTAATACGCACAAATACATGAAAAATAACTCAAAAATAGTGCTCAGAAACATTTTAAACACATTCTAGGGAGTTTATCAGCTAAAAAAAGTTAAATTTGGGTTTAGTCGCTCTTTAAGATTTGCATGAACACCTATGATATTTTTGAGACTGAACCTTTTTAAGATGGTAGCAACAACTCTGGTCTTGACTGTGATTGGTCTAGCTTTTAGCTCATTAGTACGGTAAAACTCTTTTTTTGTCTAAAGAATGTAATTATAAAACACAACCTAAATTTGTTTTCCCCTAGTTTATGTTAACAGATAAATAAAATGAATTCACAAGATATATAGTATAATCTCACAGGAAGAATTTTGTATTGCTTTCTACCACACCTGCCTAAAAGGGTAAAGGGAATCCCCCAAAAAAAATTTCATGAGAGGGGTTTTCCCCACATGATCTGCAGTTAAGGATTCCCCTCAGTTTATCCTCAAACCTTCACACATTTACTTCTCTAAATACTGTACTGTATTTACAGACAAAAGAACATTTCTAAACTCAGCTGAGAGTGAACACTGAATCAGTGCCAGATTGCTGCTCTACACGTTATTACTGGGAACTGTGATTACAAACTTCCAGTTTCTCACTGGAAATTCCTCATTGTTCTCTGGTTCTGTAAAAAATAGTGATACGGTCCGACCACTAAAATGACACCAGTTGGGACACATTGTCCTTTTTAAAAAACATCTGAGGTAACTAGAAATCCTATCCCTACTTCAAGTAGGCATTTCACAGTCACTCATTTTGATTGTTTTGTTTGAAAAAAATGTTTGTCATAGAAGACATAGTGATAAGAAATTGTTTTAAATAAAACTAAATGTTGTTTTAATCAGTGTTGTAGTCTGTGTGATACGTGAGCATACGGTGTATACCCACTAGAAAAGCTTGGGAATTCCAGTATACCCACTTAAAAATGCCCAATGACACGAGCCCATGTCACGTATCATTGGCAATGATATGTGACATGGGCTTGTGCCATTGTCAACACATCTGGAACATTTTATAGTCACATTGAGTTGGTTCTACCTGTTTTTATATATTTAATACTTCTGTATTTAATACTTACCGGTAATACTTGAACGTTTTGCTTTGATACTGTTTTATACATTCCAGAACATGATTGTTATACAAAGCCAGCTGTTGTACAAAGTTGGTTGTTCATTTATTCAAATATAAGCATCAGAGAAATTTTGAAATGTTCAATATGTTTAAAAATCAAAATAAATCAACGATTACATTGTACTAACCGGTGTACTTTTGTTTCTAAGCACAGTATACATACTACAAAAAATGTAGACTACACTAATGGTTTTAATTGAGACTGGTGACCTTTTAGCCAAAGGTATAAATGCTCTTACTCATTATCCTTGACTGTTAAAATGCTGTGTTTGTCTGTTTGTTGGCAAAATACCTTATGAACCAGAGGACAGACATTGATGAAACAGAGAAAATCCTCATTGTGCAGCTACACTGGCATGGCATTAACAGTTTAAGCAATTCCTGTTTGTCTGTCAGCAAAATATCTCATGAACCACAGAACAGATTTGAATAAAACTTTCAGAAAGTAATTGCTGGATGAACATCTACACCTGACTATATTAACCTATATTACTACATTAGCCAACATAAAAATGTCCTTAACTAAGCCAGTTTACAAATAATGAGATACAATTGATGTGGTAAGAATGTGGTAGTAGCTGATACCTAACACATGTTTTGTGAGATCATGTGTAACAATATTTTTAAAGTCCAAGAACCACCATCACAGTCCCAAGTGCTCTTAAGGTATAAACACAGTCATAGAATACAATGGTTATGTTTTTTTCCCAGCATTTCAGCCACACAAGTGTTTGCGCTCAGAGAGCACTGCCCCTTTCCTCTTTTAACACAAATAATGGATCTCCCACTTCCTCGTCAAAGACTTTAGGGCCCGACATACTCCGCCCGAAGCTGAACGGTTAACTTGCTCGCAGTCACGTGGTTGTGGGACATTGGTTTTCGCACACACTGTTCATAGTCCACAAGACACAGACACAGAGCTCATGGGAAACCCCTATGGTGCAGTATACGTCACTGCATGACCTTCTTCCCGCTAGAGAGTCCTCTCTGTCCCTGCATATGCCATTTGGCAACAAATTTATCATGAAGAGAGCATCACACTTTTCAGCAGACAGACTTATCCATACACAGTGTCTCCATCCAGAAGTTTTGGACCATTTTACTAATTTACCATATCATACCATCTCATTTTATTTACAGAGCACTTAAAACAGCGACAAGGCCAACCAAAGTGCTGTACAAACAAACAAAAATAGGCAACACATAGGCAACATACAAAATGAAGTAAAAACAGAATTTAGACATAAAAACAGGGGCGGCCGGCCAATAGAGGGCGTTGCCCCACTGGAGCTTCTTGACCATTTTACATTGAAGACTTTAAATGTTTTTAAATAAAAATGAAATGATGAAATAAAAATATTTTGNGGGTCCTCCCCCAGAAATTTTTGAATAAAGTAGATGCCACTTCCTGCATGTTGGTGCATTTTAACAGGTTGTTAAACATCTACGTTTACCTACATTAGTACTGTAAATGCTCTGCTTCTGTGAAGCATCCTACCCCCTCCTTACTTTTCACGGTTCGGAGCTGACTCTTCTCCGCTGAATTAATCGTCCTGCTCGTTGTTGTCTGACTCCACATGTGGAACCTCCAGGCGTCTCCTCCGTCCGTTCATGGTGGCTGGCTGTGGGTTCCTGCTCGCGTGCAACCTGCCTGGTTAGCTTGGCGCACACCCCCACCACTCGCTCGCTCCTGCCCCAGTCTCGATGGCCTCTGCCCTCAGTGCTTCAATTCTCGGTTGTCCAACTAAGGACATTGAGAAGCCCGAGAAGCAATGAGAAGCTTTTTGTTAAAGTAAATTGGACTTTCTTTGACATTTTGATCGCTGTTGAAAATTTAGCGACATTGGGCCTCATGCACGAACCGTTCGTACGCACAGATTTGTTCTTAAACTGTGCGTACGAGTGATTTAGGATCATTTGTGGCATTCAACAATGTTTTCGTATCCTACGATTTTTTTCAGATACGAACAAAATTTACGAGTGGTCCGGACCTGTCGTATATTTTACAAGCAGTCGGTCTGCTGTCATCCAGACGGAATTTCTCCACTAATAACTTCATATTTCGTTATTTAGAAAATATTTAGGGTTTAAAAAAGTCACGCACCACAATTGTTTTTGACAATAGGTTCTGTTTGAAGTTGAATTATAATTTTAAATGCAATAATGACTAACGGATTAAAGTATTTAAATTAAAATCAATTTGTTATTGTTTGCAAATTATGCAGTTGAGATTCCCACATTTGGGGAATTCACAAAGGTCAGACAGCCGGAGTGCAATGGCTGAGCCTCACTTTGGGTGAACCACCTTCATGATCATGGTATCTCCCCTGCCAGGTAAGTATAAACAATGCAAACAATGCCCCAGGGACCCATCTCTGCCTGATGCCCTCAATAAGTTTTATGCACGTTTTGATGATCCAAACAGACCTGCTAGCACCAGACTCACCTCATCACCAGATGAAGAGCATCTCAGGGTGTCCGCAGCAGAAGTGAGAGGCAGTCTCAGAAAGATTAATCCTCATAAAGCAACCGGACCAGACAACATCCCAGGGAAAGTTCTGAAGGAATGTGCGGACCAGCTCTGTGAGGTGCTGGCTGACATCTTCACCACCTCACTTGCACTGGAGTTAGTTCCCACCTGCCTGAAGACCGCGACCATCATCCCAGTCCCAAAGAGCTCCACAGTGACTGGTCTGAATGACTATAGACCGGTGGCCCTCACCCCGATAGTCGCTAAATGTTTTGAGAAACTGGTCATGTCCCACATCAAGGCAACCGTCAACATCAATGAGGACCCTCATCAATACGCATACCGTGAGAACCGATCAACAGAGGACGCCATTTCTTCCGTGGTCCACACTGCTCTCACCCACCTGGATCAGAAGGACTCATACGTGCGTCTGCTCTTTGTGGACTTCACATCTGCCTTCAACACCATGATCCCCCAAACTCTGATAGACAAACTATCTACACTTGGACTAAGCCCCTCTATTTGTAACTGGGTACTAGACTTCTTAACAGACAGACCACAGTCCGTGAAGATCCACAACTTCTCCTCCTCCACCATAACCCTTAGCACTGGCTCTCCTCAGGGATGTGTGCTGAGCCCCCTTCTGTTCACTCTGCTCACATATGATTGTACAGCCACACTTCCAGGCTGTCATATTGTTAAGTTTGCAGATGATACAGCGGTGGTGGGATGCATTACAAACAATGATGAGTCCAGCTACAGACAGGAGGTGGAACACCTGGAGAGCTGGTGCAAAGAGAACAATCTTCACATGAATGTGAAGAAGACAAAGGAGATGATTGTGGACTTCAGAAGGAACAAACACAACCATGCCCCACTGAAAATAGGTGGGTCTGCAGTGGAAGTGGTCTCCAGCTACAAATACTTGGGTGTACACATGAATGATAACCTCAGCTGGAGCAACAACACCACCAGCCTGATCAAGAAAGGTCATCAGAGACTCTACTTCCTCAGACGGCTGAGACGAGCTGGTCTGAGCAGCCCAGTCCTCACCTCCTTCTACAGGTGTGCAGTGGAGAGCATCCTGTGCTCCAGCATCAACGTGTGGCATGGAGGCTGCACAGTTGAAGAGAGGAAAGCTCTGCAGAGAGTGGTGAAGGCTGCACAGAAGTCTGTTGGAGTCAGTCTCCCCACCATCACAGACATTTACACCTCCAGATGCAGGAAAAGAGCCACCTGCATCATGAAAGACCTCACTCACCCAGCACACTCACTCTTTGCCCCACTCCCCTCAGGACGGAGGTTGAGGAGCATCAAATGTAGAACCACTAGACTGAGGAACAGCTTCTACCCTGAGGCTGTTAGACTCATGAATAAATAAAAAAAAATAAAAAATAAACACTGCAAAATATCACATCATGCTGATGCTGATCTGTTTTCTTGTTGCTGTATTCATCTGTGACCATCTGCTCATACAAACTCATGTTCGTGCTGCTGTTTATTCCCACTATATTAGGCTTAGTGTATTACTAGTTGATGCTTTTCTTAGTTAGTTCTAGATGTTATTACTGTTTTTCTCTTTCATTGTTGTTGGATGTAACTGGGACCTCGTGTACATAATCTCGTTTTCATCTCATGTACCACATGCGGTGCAAATGACAATAAAGACTCTCTGACTCTCTGACTCTGACTCTTATCAATGCCGTTTTCTAACACTACAATATTAATATGAAGATCTCAAACTGAAACCAACTTAAATTATGAATTAATTTAAGTTTAATTTGTCTTGGTAACGCAGACTTCGGTAACGCAGACTTTACACTGACCTCCTCCTGTTGCAGTCATAGCTGTCAGATAGCTCAATGAGAAGAGCGTTGCGTCCCAGTTCCGAACCTTATGGGTTCAATTCCCACATGGGACAACGTTTTTTTTTTCTCCTTTTAATTCATTCCAGATTTAAAAAACACAAGAAAACTACAGTATTTACAATACAACAAGAAATTAAGCATAAAGTCTTTTTAATCTGGAATGAATAAATAATCTAAAGAAAGAAGGAAAAAAAAATAGTCATACCTTGTGGGAATCGAACCCACGAGGTCTCGATAAGGTTAGGAGGTTAGGAGCACCTAACGGTGCACTGCTTTACCCAGTGAGCTACCAGGTTCGCGTGCATATTTTAAGGTCCACATTTATTATAAACATACATTCTTTGGCTTTAGTTGGTCATTTACTCCCATGAGTGACGCTGCTAATAAGGACAGATTTTCTTTTCTCGATCAAGGAGAGCAGAACTTCAATCTCCGCACCTGTACAGTTCTTCTTTTTATTTTTCGCTGTCATTTTATGAACGGACCGTCCTGCTGTCAGAGGCAGGAAACGTAGCCTTATATGGTGTTTTGAGGGGTGGGGATTATGTAAATAACCTCTCCGCGTGCACGCGCAGGTTGATAGAACAGGTGGAATTCATCATACGTACGCAGCCATTTACACACTTTTCCTGAGGATAGAAGAGTTTGTTGAATCTGACGTGGCATGTTCGTATACTAACGCTTCGTACGAACAAAAGTAGGAGAAATTTAGGATAAAAATACGAACATGTTCGTGCATGAGGCCCACTGTTTTGATACGTAATGTGAATAATATACAAACATTTCTCGTATTTTTGATAAATAATCAAAAATTTATTAACCCACTTAAACTTTGAACTGATTTGCAGCTTAGTTGTGCTGTTTAATTATATTTTTGAGTTTATTTTTTATAAAATTGCACAATGACTTTGGACTTGGGTAGCACGGTGGAACAACTGGTAGAGCTGCCGCCTCTCAGCGAGTAGGTTACCCCGGTTCAAATCCCGGCTGGGTGGTCCTTTCTGGGTGGAGTTTGCATGTTCTCTCCGTGCATGTGTGGATTTTCTCCAGGTACTCCAGTTTCCTCCCACAGACCAAAAACATACATGTTAGACTGTAAGTTCTCTCTAAGTGTGAGTGGAGAGTGAATGGTTGTTTGTCTCATTTATCTCTATGTGTCCCTGTGATGGACTGGAGACCTGTCCAGCGTGTCCCTCGCCTCTTGCACAGTAATTGCTAGACATGGGCACCAGCAACCATTGTAACCCAAAAAGGAAGAAGCAGGTAAATACATTGGATGGACTTTGGACTTTTAGGGGCGTGGATTTTTCTAAGGGTAGAAGTGGAAATGCTACTTGAATGGGCCAGCAGATTGTATGTGATATTAAGAAGTGACTGTTGTGTTTAAAATTAGTGTTTATGTAATTATTTTCAGTTTACATATCCAATATAAGTTTTATTAGTTCAAGGCAGTCATATTTGTTCAGAATTTTATTATTAGTAAGCCTGAGAGTTACCGGATCCAAGCAAACAGTTACCGGAATGCACTGTTAGAGTATTATTATGTTTATCATCTAAAAACTCATAACATCATCTAAAAATACTTATAACATGAAACAAATCTAGTCACTTCCTGAGAAATAGTTGTCTTACACAACAATGTTGTTACTGAAAATAACAGAAGCACCAAAGAATGTTTCCTTTGTTTCAGAACTTGTCGGTCCTGAGTTTGGCCAAAACTGACCAAAAGCTATTGTGTAAAAACTGTCCGAACCTGTTTCGTATCCACCCTACTGAGCAAATAAAAGGTGGATGTCTGCTTTTTCAAAGTGGACGCGTTTCCCGACTTTTTAGGAGAACGGTCCCAACTTTGCAAAGTTAATATACCACTGTTAACTCTTGTCATGTGTGTGATTACTTTTTTAGTAGAAAAGTTGCTGCAGGGTTTGGTTTGATAAAACCCATCATTTCTTGGTGCCGAAACCCGGATCCTCACACCTGTTCACAATGGCTTTTGATGAAGGCAAAGCTGAAAGTCCATGCGCATGGCTAGTCTCACAGCCCTGGAAGATCGATCGTTTCTATCAGGCCAGCAAGGCCTGAAATCAATGCCACCATGGCAGCCTGACGGATGACCGAATATCACACACTTAACAAGCACTGNGTTTTACTCTTTTTCTCTTCTTCGCAACAACAGTCATTCTACACACAACCATCCGATGCTGTCTGGCCACGCTCTCCCCTGCTACAACCTTACAGTCTCCAATCTCTCTCAGGTTTCCTCTTCTACACAGAATGTAATCGACCTGTGTACTCCTTCCTCCACTCTTATAGGTCACTCTATGTTCCTCCCTCTTTTGGAAATAGGTATTGACTATAGCCATTTCCATTCTCTTGGCAAAATCCACCACCATCTGTCCTTCCTGGTTTCTTTCCTTGACACCAAACCTACCCATCACTTCCTCATCCCCTCTGTTTCCTTCACCAACATGTCCATTCAGGTCTGCTCCAATCACCACTCTTTCCTCCCTGGGAATACTCTCTATCACTTCATCCAAATCTTTCCAAAATTTATCTTTCTCCTCCCCATCACATCCAACCTGTGGAGCATAACCACTGACTATGTTTAGCATCAGACCTTCTACTTCTACCTTCAGACACATCACCCTATCTGACACTCTCTTCACCTCTACTACATTCTTTGCCAACTCCTCCTTCAGGACCACCCCTACTCCATTTCTCTTTCTATCCACACCATGGTAAAACAGTTTGAACCCTGCTCCAATACTGCGAGCCTTGCTGCCCTTCCACTTGGTCTCTTGGACACATAAAACATCTACCTTTCTTCTCTGCATCATGTCAGCCAGCTCTCTACCTTTGCCTGTCATTGTCCCCACATTTAGAGTTGCAACCCTCAGTCCTACATTCTTCACTTTCCTCCTCTCCCTCTGTCTCCTGACACGTTTCCCTCCTCGGGGTCTTCGACTAACAGTAGTACAATTTCCGCCGGCACCCTGTTTGTCAACAGCACCGGTGGCGGACGTTGTTAACCCGGGCCTCGACCGATCCGGTATGGTTTCACTTTGATGAACTCGCATTATGGTTTTGGCAAGTGTTTTACATCGGATGCCATTCCTGACACAACCCTCACCATTTACCCGGGCTTGGGACCGGCACAAGAGATACACTGGCTTGTGCTCCCTAGAGGCTGGTTTGACTAGTGGCTAAATGACTAAACACAATTAATAAAACATCTACATACACACCAATAATAACTCTATACTGCACACACAGAAATCCATATAAATCTATGGCGACGTTCCCCCTATGGATAGCCGCAATATATTGTCGCCCTAACCCCCCTTCGGAACAGCTGTACCCACCGGGGGGTGGGCACAGCGGAACTCACTTTTAGTGCCAATAGCGGGCAGCTGCTTCCCGTTTCGGGTCGTTGTCATGGTCTGCTACTAGGAGCTAACGCTAACAACAACGGCAGTGGATAGGAACCGGAAGTGCGAGATGTGGCCTATATTTTAACAGAGGTACGTCACACCTACCCGTGGCATAGCCTATTAACAATATAGTTTTAAGCCCATATCCTCTACAATCCCAATATCATATTCAAGCCTCTGTAGTGAAATATTGTGATCAACTGTATCAAATCTAACAGGACCAGTATAGACACAAGTCCATTGTCTGAGAGCATGAGAACATCATTAGTGACTTTTACCAGTACAGTTTCTGTGCTATAATGAGCTCTAAACCCTGACTGAAACTCTTCAAACAGATTATTTATTTGTAGATGTTCATGCAACTGACCTGCCACAATTTTCTCTAGAATTTTTTAGATGAAAGTTAGGTTAGATAGAGGTCTATAATTGGCTAGAATTTCTGAATCAAGGTCAGGCTTCTTAAGTAAAGGTTTAATTACAGCAACCTTAAAGCGTCATGTTACATAACCCATCCCCTGATGCCTGCTCAATAATCCAGGTAGAAAAATCTAAAAAAGCTAAGTCTGGTCCTCTGGACATTCAAAAAACAAAACAAAGCAAAAAAAATTGTAGAAACGTTTCGTCTTTCGTCCGAAAGACTTCCTCAGTCTGAGCTGCTGTATTCAGCTCAGTCTTATAAATAGCACCCTCTCACAGTGGATCGACCAGTTGGCTGATGACAGCCTGAAACCAGCTGCTCACATGATCAAGGAGGACCATCAGCCTAACGATGGATCGTTAGCACCCTGATGGTTGTTTGCTATTCACAGAGGGCTGAGTGATACTAGCAATAACAGCGTTGTAAGAGGGGGACAGTTGAACCCGGAGGCCTCCACCTCTGTTTAATGATGGACAGTTTCTTTTCACAAAGATGGCCTCCTTTACTCCTCTCTCAAACCATCGTTCCTCTCTATCAAGGATGTGAACATCTTCATCCCTGAAAGAGTGACCGCTGGCCTGGAGATGAGTGTAGACCGCAGAGTCCTGACCTGATGATGTTGATCTTCTGTGCTGGGCCATCCTTTTGGCCAGTGGCTGTTTAGTTTCCCCGATGTAAGACTGATCACAGCCCTCCTGACACTGAACAGCATACACAATATTACTCTGTTTGTGCCGGGGGACTGGATCTTTGGGATGAACCAGTCTTTGCCGTAATGTATTTTGGGGTTTAAAAGCCACTGGGACGTTGTGTTTAGAAAATAAACGTCTCAATGTCTCTGAAACTCCCGCAACATACGGAATGACCACTGGTCTGGGTCTGGGTTCCTTCTTTTCACCTGATGGCTGGCTGGAGTCCTGTTTGGGTTTCTTCTCTGCTTTCAGGAAGGCCCAGTTAGGATATCCACATTTCTCTAGAGCCTGTTTTGTGTGTGATTTCTCCTTCTGTCTGGCTCCTGAGTTAGTGGGGACGCTGTCTGCTCTGTGATACAGAGTCCTGATGACTCCTAACTTGTGCTCCAGAGGGTGATGGGAGTCAAACTGCAAATACTGGTCTGTGTGGGTGGGTTTGCAGTACACCTCAGTTTGCAAATTTCCTCTATCAGAAACTGATACCTCACAGTCCAAGTCCGACCCTCCATTTGTAACTGGGTACTAGACTTCTTAACAAACAGACCTCAGTCCGTGAAGATCCACAACTTCTCCTCCTCCACCATTACCCTCAGCACTGGCTCTCCTCAAGGATGTGTGTTGAGCCCCCTTCTGTTCACTCTGCTCACATATGATTGTACAGCCACACATCCAGGTTGTCATATTGTTAAGTTTGCAGATGATACAGCGGTGGTGGGATGCATCACAAACAATGATGAGTCCAGCTACAGGCAGGAGGTGGAACACCTGGAGAGCTGGTGCAAAGAGAATAACCTTCACATGAATGTGAAGAAGACAAAGGAGATGATTGTGGACTTCAGAAGGAACAAACACACCCACACCCCACTGAACATAAGTGGATCTGCAGTGGAAGTGGTCTCCAGCTACAAGTACTTGGGTGTACACTTGAATGATAACCTCAGCTGGAGCAACAACACCACCAGCCTGATCAAGAAAGGTCATCAGAGACTCTACTTCCTCAGACGGCTGAGACGAGCTGGTCTGAGCAGCCCAGTCCTCACCTCCTTCTACAGGTGTGCAGTGGAGAGCATCCTGTGCTCCAGCATCAACGTGTGGCATGGAGGCTGCACAGTTGCAGAAAGAAAAGCTCTGCAGAGAGTGGTGAAGGCTGCACAGAAGTCTGTTGGAGTCAGTCTCCCCACCATCACAGACATTTACACCTCCAGATGCAGGAAAAGAGCCACCTGCATCATGAAAGACCTCACTCACCCAGCACACTCACTCTTTGCCCCACTCCCCTCAGGACGGAGGTTGAGGAGCATCAAATGTAGAACCACTAGACTGAGGAACAGCTTCTACCCTGAGGCTGTTAGACTCATGAATAAATAAATAATAAGAATAATCACTGTGAAATATCACATCATGCTGATGCTGATCTGTTTCTTGTTGCTGTGTTCATCTGTGACCATCTGCTCATAAAGACTCATGTTTGTGCTGCTGTTTGTAATTATGTTTTTCTATTACTCTAGGGCTTAGTGTATCTCTAGTTGGATGTTTTTCTTAGTTAGGGTTGGGCATCGTTTGAATTTGAGCGATTCCGGTTCCGATTCCGATTCTTCGTTTCGATTCCGATTCTTTTCGATTCTCGGTTCCGATTCTTTTTGTAGGCGGGGTTACAAAAAGACGTGTCAATTCAATTCAGTTCAGTTTATTTATACTGTATAGCTCCAAGTCACAACAGAAGTTGTCTCAGGGCACTGAACAGAAACAATCAAATATAAAAATAATAAGTTAACAGAAACTTTAATATAAAAATAATGGTAACACTATTTATCTGAGGAGACTACATTGAGTTTAACTCCATGTTATAAAAAAGCTACAGTAGTTAGCCAGAGTTATTTCAGGATGAAATAATTTGAACTTCTGTTTGAATTTAATGCTATGAACTTTTTCCTTTTTGTTACATTTACTATGAATTTCTCACAGGGCAGATTAGAGCCAACATGAAGCACTTTGGTGTGGACTTGTTCCTGTTGAAAGTGCTTTATAAATAAAATGGTATGGTATGGTAACATGAAGGACTCACCAACATATATTATTATTATTACTATTATACATATAATAGTACTCAGGAGTACTCAGACACTGTATGTTCATACATCACCAAGTGCATTGATGATGTAACCAACCTTAAAACCATCACTGTTCGGGCTAACCAGAAGCCATGGCTGACAGCTGAGGTTCACAGACTCCTGAAAGCCAGGAATGCTGCCTTCAAAGCGGGAGATCAGGTGGGCCTGAGGGCAGCCAGAAACAACCTGGACCGGGGCATCAGAAAGGCAAAGAGGCAGTATTCTGGGAAAATAGCTCACCGTTTCAAGGACAGCAGGGATACACGCAGTCTGTGGCAGGGAATACAGACCATCACAAACTACAAACCACCCCCCCAGACCTGTGACAGCTCAGCCTCTGCGCTGAATGAACTGAATGAGTTCTTTGCTCGGTTCGAGGCAAGTAACAGCACACCAGCACATAAACTCCCCCCCTCTCCTGATGGCCAGGTGCTGACGCTGTCCTCAGACAGCGTAAGGCGATCATTCATCAAGATTAACGCCCGGAAGGCCTCTGGTCCTGACAACATACCTGGTCGTGTGCTGAAGGACTGTGCAGGGGAACTCGCAGCGGTCTTCACGGACATCTTTAACATCTCACTGAGCCAGGCCATCGTCCCCACCTGTTTCAAAGCCACCACCATCATCCCTGTCCCAAAGAAGGCAACGCCCGCATGCCTCAATGACTATCGCCCAGTAGCACTCACCCCCATCCTGATGAAGTGCTTTGAACGGCTAGTCATGAAAAGCATCACATCTGTCCTCCCTGACTCCCTGGATCCCTTCCAATTTGCATACCGACCTAATCGCTCAACCGACGATGCCATCTCCTCTGCCCTTCACACAGCTCTCACACATCTGGACACGAAGGACTCCTATGTTAGAATGTTGTTCATCGACTTCAGCTCGGCATTTAACACCATCATCCCCCAACAGCTCATCCTTAAACTGGACAGTCTGGGGCTGAACACCTCAATGTGTAACTGGCTGCTAGACTTCCTGACCGGGAGACCACAGACAGTACGGATCGGGAGTAACACATCTAGCACCATCACATTGAACACAGGGGCCCCACAAGGATGTGTGCTGAGCCCCCTTCTATTCACCCTGCTAACACATGACTGCACACCATCGTACAGCTCCAACCACTTCATCAAGTTTGCGGATGACACAACAGTGGTAGGTCTCATCAGCAACAACGATGAGACGGACTACAGGAACGAGGTGAGCCGCCTGGCCTTGTGGTGCGGACACAACAATCTCACTCTCAACGTGGAGAAGACAAAGGAGATTGTTGTGGACTTCAGGAAGAGGGATGCCCAACATGCCCCTCTGACCATCAACAGCACCGCAGTGGAGAGAGTGGACAGCACCAAGTTCCTGGGAGTGCACGTCTCAAAGGACCTGTCCTGGAGCAGGAACACTGCAGCACTGGCAAAGAAGGCTCACCAGCGTCTCTACTTTCTCCGCAAGCTGAAAAGGGCTGGAGCTTCAACCCCCATCATGAGCACCTTCTACAGAGGTGCCATAGAAAGTGTCCTGACCAGCTGCATCACTGTGTGGTTTGGTGCATGTACTGCATCCTGCCGCAAGAGCCTCCAGCGCATTGTGAGAGCAGCTGAGAAGATCGTGGGCACCTCCTTGCCCTCACTGCAGGACTTACACAGCAAACGCCTCACTCGGAAAGCCCACCGCATGGCAGGTGATCCCACACACCCACTACACAGCTGCTTCAGACTGCTGCCATCAGGAAGGAGACTGAGGAGTCTCCAGGCTCGAACCAGCAGACTGAGAGACAGCTCTGTTCATCAGGCAGTCAGAATGCTAAACACTCTGCCTGCTCTGCCTCCCCTCCCATTTGAACTGCCTTAACACTAAAACTTTCTCACATATTATCACTCAACACAAAGTTTTTAACACTAGACTCTGTGTCACCAAACGGGTTTTCACTAAACTCTCGGTCATGTGCTCATACAGTTTGCACTACTTCTCATACTTGCACTAATGTCTGTATTACATCACTGCCTATAATCATAATACTGTTTACATTCTCTGTTTACATTTATTAATACTGTTTACTTTTATTACTACTGCTTACATGTAATTACTACTGTTTACATTTATTTACACTACTCTAATATCTACACCACTGCTGGTACATATACAGTGTGCTCTGAACGGTCTTATTTAGGGATGCCCAATGTGCCTTACTGCATATGCCACTTTTTGCCTCTACAACAACATCAACTACTACCTCATACATATACTGTGTACATTGACTCATACGCTGCTTTGCCACTTTGCAAATGTCAATGCTAGAAACCTTTAGTTTATTTTAGTTATACTTTTTATACTCTTTTTTTATACCACTATGCAAAAAAAAAAAAAAAAAAAACAACTCAGGACAGTGTTAGTTTTACTATTTTTATGCTTATGTCTATTATTATATGTTTCAGTGTTTCAATGTTTAGATGTTTACTGTTGCACCGAGGGACTGAGAGAAACGCAATTTCGGTCCTGTGTATGTCCTGCACTGTACATATTGCAGTTCTGACAATAAAGTTGACTTTGACTTTGACTTTGAATATTGTCCAGTGTCTGATGCTGCAGTCATGTTACTGAGCTCCCACTGATGGGCTAACCTGGTTCCACCACCAGCAGCAGGATCTTCAGACAGAACAGCTGGTGGGATGTCCTGGTATCTGCAGCCCTCTCTCTATTTGTTTCTTCATGGACATGGAGCTGTGACATTATGTTGTGCCTCTTGCTCAGCAAAACGCTCCTCCAGTGGAGACTTTCTGGACAGACTGCAGGGAGGTTCCTAAACAAACAACAGGTTTATCAGTTTTATCAGTAAAAAGAGATTATTAAATCATTTTTAAGACTGAGAATGTGTACAATTATTAGCTCTGTTGTTATTGCCTAACTAACCTATTCAATAATTCTTCAAACTGTGACATTCACTCATAATGGAATGAAAGAGAACATAAACAGAAATTATATAATAATGAAAACTAGAGACATTAAAACATTTTAAAAGACACAGAGAACTTTAAATGGATTAAGAATGTTAATAAGTGTTGGATTTGAGTGCAATGTGCAATCCATGGTTGAATTCACATCTGAAAAGGGATGCAACCTTTTCACAACATATGCTGTAACAGTTCTGTGGCACTCTTCATTCAGTTAACACTGACGTTTTTACCTTGGACAGTCACTGGTGAACACTGTGAAGCCATTTCAGGTCGTTTGTCTAAGAAGAAAAAAATACAAGCTAACGTTAGCATCGTGTTTGTATTTGAGCTGACTTACCGCTTTAAGCGGAGTATAACTTGTTAGCTGTGCCTTAATGTTGGTATGAGATGTAGTTCATAGTTTATTTATTTACCTGATGGAGCCGAAGAGGTAGCGATTAGCGAAAAGTTCGGCGGAGCGTTTTGCAGACGGACCACTCTGTACTTCCGGTCGGATACGAAGCGAAAATAATCCGGTGGAGCGCGTCAAAGACGGGACACTATTTTACTTCTCCACCCTCCTTTGCATGATAGAAAATTATTGCAAGTGCTGCACTGACCTGACTGGTCATTTTATTAAATTAGTACGCTTTCGATCGCAGATGCACACTTCCGGTGGATTCTTCTTCGTTGGTTTTCGGCGGTGGCTACTTCCGGTCGGCTAACTAGCATCGAAAATAGGAA
>JBBPBX010035789.1:0-31861 GCA_038048925.1 Garcialebias charrua | reverse complement strand
CGCAAACTTGATGAAGTGGTTGGAGCTGTACGATGGTGTGCAGTCGTGTGTTAGCAGGGTGAATAGAAGGGGGCTCAGCACACATCCTTGTGGGGCCCCTGTGTTCAATGTGATGGTGCTAGATGTGTTACTCCCGATCCGTACTGTCTGTGGTCTCCCGGTCAGGAAGTCTAGCAGCCAGTTACACATTGAGGTGTTCAGCCCCAGACTGTCCAGTTTATGGATGAGCTGTTGGGGGATGATGGTGTTGAATGCCGAGCTGAAGTCGATGAACAGCATTCTAACATAAGAGTCCTTCGTGTCCAGATGTGTGAGAGCTGTGTGGAGGGCAGAGGAGATGGCATCGTTGGTTGAGCGATTAGGTCGGTATGCAAATTGGAAGGGATCCAGGGAGGCAGTTGTCCTCAACAGAGCTTCTCACGCCCCAACCCACGCCCCCACCTGTCCCAGCGCCGCACACGTTCTCGTTCAAAGGATTGGAAAGCGATGCAGGACTGTTTTGTATGTCACACAAATGTATTAAATTCCCCTTCTTAAGCCCGAGATACACTGAAGCAGACTCCGTATACGCGCGTATACGGAGCCGCTGCTACACTCGGCTTTCGTTCTCGCGTAGATTCTCGTGTTTTCGCTCCAAATTCTAACGTCATTTCCTCCGTACCGTCACTTCCGATCGTCACTTCCGCTAGTTTTTCGCTCCAAACGCTCGCGTTCTCCTTGTTGTAATATGAGCAGCTGAGCACGGAGTGCTTTTCCTGCAGCCCACAGCCCACCACAGCCCACCAGGGAATATATAAAACATCGCGCACCCAGGTAGGACCTGAATTCATTCATTTCATTCATCGAGTGAACGGAGGAAGAAGCGGTTACTTGACTTTAGGCAAAAAAACAAAAGAAAAGGCCCGATCAGCGATAAAAAAGAGGAATTTATTTCATTTGTGTAACATACAAAACAGTCCGGCGCCGGGGAAGTTTAGATCAGACACCGCGCATCGCGTATGCGAATCGCGTATGCGTAGTAAAAAAATACTTTTGCGCGTACTTGCCCTGAGGGGCTACGCGGGGCTACGCTGCGTACGGGGCGTACGTACGCTGCGTATTGGCGTATCGTGAGGACGCTCGAGTGTATCTCGCCCTTTAATCCCTGATCAGGACTTTTTTTTTTTTTTTCCAAAAGTCAAATAATCGCTTCATCCACCGCTCTGTACCGCTTCCTCTGCCGACTGCAATGAATGAGGAAGTGAAATTGTCACGAGTGAATAAAAGTAGGGTTCAACGTGGCTGCCAGAGGCTCTGAAGATTTCCTGGTCTTCTGGTGTGCTGGACTAGCGCTCAATGGTTTTATTTTATTTTTTTAGAAGGTTTTATTAACATATAAACACAGAATATCGCAGCGTCTCCGAGAGACTGCAGCTGGGGGCGGAGCTGCAGATCTCAAGTTCACAGACCACGGACTGTGGCTCCCTCAGAGCCATATATGGCTCTGAGGGGGAGGGAGCAGAATGCTTTTCATTGTTGAAAATTTTTCTAAGTGTTTTGGCCATACAGAAATTGCAGATAGCAGCTTTAAGGTGGCCTTACTTGTTTTGGTGCTGTTTACATGTTGATTGTTTAGTAGCATGCTACAGTGCTACCTTTTTTTGCCGGAATGCTGCGTTTGACTTTACTATGCGTCTGAGATGCAGAACTGTCTTACATGTTGAATATAGCCACAAAGTTTATCATTTTGTATCTTCAAAATGTTTTAGCTTTTTTAATAATTGTAATTTGTTGTGTTGCATTTTGCATTGCTTTTCTGTATTCCAACTGTAATGATGTATCTAAGTTGGATATTGTTGATGTAAACTATACCCATCAATACATCTGAATTATATTTGTATTTACTTTTTAGAAATTCTTTTGAATAAAGGTTTGAAGATAATAATAAAGGTTTATGATGGACGAGAAATATTAGTTCTCTTCAGTGCACTGAAAACCCCAATTGCTACCGGTAAACTATTTAGTTTTAATTATAATTTATAAATCAGCTTGAAACCAATTTGCTTTATCTTTTCATGTTTTATTTGTTCGACATCTTTCTCTTGTAGAAATGATCGTTGATTGTTTCTTTAGTTTGATTTCTAATTCAAATATAAAAATTTTTCATTTTATGTTAGTTTTATTTTAAACACAACACAAAACATTCCCTCACATAGCAACATACAAAATATAAAATTGAAAGGTGGCAGAAAGAAAAAAAATCTCATTGTATCTGCCCCCACCTTCAAACAACCAGTTCAATCAACAATAATCTTCCAATAACGGAACAAAATGAACAACTTCTTCCAAACTTCCAATCAACACAATACATAGTACACACCGCACTACTTCAAAAACATAACAATTTAACAATTTAGTTTTGATAATTTACCCAAATGTGCACACTAACTTGGCATTCCTAACTTCTCTTAACAAACCTCTCCACAATCCACTCTAAACATCCATCCGTCCATTTTCGAACGCTTATCCGGGGTCGGGTCGCGGGGGTAGCAGCCTAAGTAGGGAGGCCCAGACTTCCCTCTCCCCAGCCACTTGGAGCAGCTCCTCTGGGGGAATCCCAAGGCGTTCCCAGGCCAGCCGAGAAACATAGTCCCTCCAGCGTGTCCTGGGTCTTCCTCTGGGTCTCCTCCCGGTGGGACATGCCCGGAACACCTCACCAGGGAGGCGTCCAGGAGGCATCCTAACCAGATGCCCGAGCCACCTCAACTGGCTCCTCTCGATGTGGAGAAGCAGCGGCTCTACTCCGAGTCCCTCCCGGATGACTGAGCTTCTCACCCTATCTCTAAGGGAGAGTCCAGACACCCTGCGGAGAAAACTCATTTCAGCCGCTTGTATCCGAGATCTCGTTCTTTCGGTCATAACCCAAAGCTCATGACCATAGATGAGGGTGGGAACGTAGATCGATCGGTAAATTGAGAGCTTTGCCTTTCGACTCAGCTCTCTCTTCACCACGACAGACCGGTACAGCGCCCGCTTCACTGCGGATGCTGCACCTATCCGCCTATCGATCTCACGCTCCAGTTTTCCCTCATTCGTGAACAAGACCCCGAGATACTTAAACTCCTCCACTTGGGGCAGGACCTCCTCCCCGACCCGGAGAGGGCATGCTACCCTTTTCCGGCTCAAGACCATGGCCTCGGATTTGGAGGAACTGATCCTCATCCCGGCCGCATCACACTCGGCTGCAAACCGCTCCAGCGAAAGCTGTAGATCACGATCTGATGAAGCCAATAGGACCACATCATCTGCAAAAAACAGAGAAGCGATTCTAAGGCCACCAAAACGGATCCTCTCAACACCTTGGCTGCGCCTAGAAATTCTGTCCATAAAAGTTATGAACAGAATCGGTGACAAAGGGCAACCTTGGCGGAGTCCAACTCTCACTGGAAACGAGCCTGACTTACTCTAAACTCTGACTCTAAACATCAATCATAAAAATATGTCTGTCCCCTGGAATGCTTTCCATACAGCACTAAATCCTCATTTTGCTCATGTAAACATTTGCAAGGTTTCACAAAATATTTTGGTTATCTGTAATCAGAGTCCCACTGCCTTGACAAACAGTGACCTTTCTCCCGGTTCTGTGTTCAGATATACAAAATCTAACTGCATTCATGCACAGCACAGCATTCCTCTTTAATTTACTAATTTATTTATTTGTTTATCTCAATCACACTGAAGCCTATGGGCAGTTTTCCAACAACTCACTTTCAGAGCAGAGTGAGTCCAGTACAACAATTGTACAATGCATTTCCAAGTATTAGTCAAATATTTATAACAAACCAATCATGAAAGCAAGTCTCATATGATATGTTCCTCTTAAAATGTCACAAGTCCACTAAACTTCAGAACTTCTTTAAAAAAGTTGGCTGTATGTCATGGCCAGCGGCCTGATGACAGTCTGATTATTTTTATCTAATTTATTTTTAGCTTACTCTGTGGATCATGATTTTAGCTCCTGCTTCTACTTTCTGCTTCCCCCGTCGTCTGACTTCCTGTACAACCATTTGACCCTGACTCCTCTATTTTGCTACCATCTGTAACAAACAAAATTGTTCTTGACTGTTACACTCCGGTGTCTAATTTATTTATAATCCAAACCTGGTTCTTGACACTGAATATGTGTTATGTTGTTAAAATATATAAAATGTGTGTGTTACACAATACTTTGAATGTTTGTTTGTATGAATGAATGTTTGGTCAAACTGTAAAATGTGATTCAGACATTAGTTATAGCTTTTAACAGGTTTGTCTCTAAGAAGTTTGTCTGTTTTTGTGTAACATAAACTATACGAATCAATGAAAAATTTGTTCACCTAACTATCAGGTAAAAAACTTATTTATGTATATTGCCACTTTCTAGGTTTGAATTTTTCTATTTTAAACTGTAATAACTATTAACATGTTCTTTAAGAGAATATAGACTAAAATCCTCTATAATGAACTTAAAACTTCGTTTTGTCCATAAGATGTTCCATCAATAGTTTGTCTTAATGTGTCCAATTAAAGGGTCCTATTCTTATTCAGATAATACTGTAAACTCGAGTTGTAATTATGATTTGGTTGTTATACTTAATTGGCTTTAAAACGTTTAAATTAATTTGTTTCAAAGATCATTTCAGTATAAAATCTGATCAGTTATTTATATAATATTAAGTAGAACTTTAAATAACATATACTCACAGTAAACATCTCTCACTGTGTGTGTCTCCGTTTGCCACTAGACGCAACCTTGTTCCTGGGTTGTTTGTCAATTCTGTTAGAGTCCATTGCAGTTCATACTTTCTTTCTGCATGTGTCCAAAAGACTTCATGTGACTGAATTCAGCCCTTCGGCTTCTGCAACAGTCGACTTTCCTTTTCAAGTTTGCTTGTAGTAGCCTTAGCCTCATTTTCTTTTTCCAGTTCACAGATGTCATTTCTTTGTGCGCCCCCCATTAACACTTTCAATGTTTGGACGTGTCCTCTTTTGAGACATTTTCCAGTTCATCCACACTGTGCTCCAGCCACACTGTGCTCCAGTGTCTCTGTTTCAGTCTTCATTCGTGCCATTTTTCAGTATAGACACACTACGCTCAGGTTCAGTTCATCATAGTTTCATGACAGCCGTCTCAGTGACAGTTTCTCTGTCCTTTTTGTTCGATAACAGCTTTCTCTGTCTCATTGGTCATCAGAAACCCACCCAGCAAAGATCAATACCACCGTAACACAAAACAAAAATGAATAAGCATTATCGTTTAATCTTTTCACAAAAATCAGAATGCATACTGAAAGATCATTAAAGCAATTGCAAAAATTGTATTTAACAATGTTAATGTTGTTCAGTATAAATAAAATTATTCCGCATTTGATTCATTTTAGTTCTATACTTTTGGATCAGAAATATCCAATTAAGGTAAAAACATTATTCTGACACAGAAGACAAAATATGTAACTTTTAATCATTATTTACGTAAAGTGTTAACATCAATTATGTTTAAAGTAAAGCTACACCATTTTATATCATTCTTTTTCATTGTAATGTAAAATAAACGTTTATGTTTTAGGTCTGCATACTTTCTGTTAAGTGAACAGGTAGCTATTTTTAGCTTCTGCACTTTGCATATGTGTGTATGTGTGTGTGTGTGGTCTCAACGCAGCTTGCAAAACAAATCTACTGAGCTCTAAGGGAGAGAGAGAGAGAGATGGGGTATGGCAGCTTATTCCAGCCGTCCCACGGTCTTCAGAAACCAACACACTGCTCTATCAGTTAACTGTGAGTATTTATCTTTTTGTATCGTCCTTTATACATCTAGTTTTTCCTTCCACTGTCTTAAACAAACATCTAAGTTATTTAAACTTAATCATGTTTTGTTTGACTTTTTAATTTCATGTTTTTCATATCGTGTAACCAAGGCAGAGGTTTCTGTGTTCGTGTATGTGCTCATTCTGTCTCTGTGTATGCGTTAAATAATGTATGTGCGTGTTTCTTGGTTCCCCACTTTGCTGTGGGAACGCTTTCTCGCACATTAATTTTCTTTTGTGAGTGTACAAATTTGTCTGTAGTTATTGGCCTAGGGCCAAAAGGCGTTTTCCTCAAATTTAGTTACACTGCTAATCGACAAAAACACATGAAAACTTATTTTACTTATAAATCAAACACTTTTTTCAAGTTTTTACTTTTATGAAACCAGAATTAGCTGTACCTGTTGTTTAAACGATTTTGTGTGTGTTTATCTTTTTGTTTAATCCTTTCTCTGTATGTGTGTTGCTTCATTTCAGGAAACATCTATTATCCATCAAAGCCCTGGAGTAGCACACGAGAAGAAAAAAGAAAAATGGAAACCGAAGCACAAGCAACCCTGTCCAGCAGCAAAATCAAACAACCATTTTCACTTTAGCAAATTCAGAAATTATTTACCATAGTAAAACAAACAGACACCTCTGTACGCTGCACGCCACAACACATAAACAGTTAAACCTTTAACCAATGCAACACTTATTAATATACCAAGGAAACATGACACTTCCTTTTTTTTATTACATTCTTCAACTCCTCTCAAGCAAGACAGCTAATCTTAACAGGATTTTCAAACATAGCAAACAATTATTTTAACAAGCAGAAATTACACTCACATCGAAAAGTTTTTCAAACAACACATTCTTACACATGTAAATACCAGTATAAAAGTGCAGCTTTTGTCAGACAGCTAAAGTTAACAACAATGCCTTTTCGCACACAGGAAAAACAGCAAATTTCCTGCAGTTTAAAAATAGCGCAAGACATGCAGCTCCCTACACGGCACGTTCCGTGCTCCCTGCTCAACACTAAAACAACGGCTTTGTATTGTTTCTATTATGTATAATGTCGTAACTTTACACTTTAATTATTTATTAACACTTTAATTATTGATTCATTTTATATATTAACACTTTATTTATTATTTTATTTATTAACACTTTATTTTATTAATTAACACTTTGTTTATTATTTCACTATACTTTTAGTAAATTTTATGCAGTTTGCTCATAGCTATTCTTAATTTCATTGTATTTGAATGTACATTTACAGTATTTAATAAAAATTCTTGTAATATTCAACTGTGCACAGTTTTTTCAGGCCTTTAACCATGTCTTTATGTTATTCTCACTCAAACGCGTTGTATGTGTTGTATTTCACTAAATTTGGTGCCAAATTTAACATACTTACAAAATCTATCGCTTACCCCGTAGCAAAACTCCTGCGTACGGGACTGTAAATTACAGATTTATACCCAATTTGCCTCCTATAGACAAAAAGGACTGAATGATCATTTCAGCTTTTTCCTTACCTTGTCGCTATTTCGACAGCCAACAAGACTGTATGGTACAGCTTTAAACACTCCTCCTGTCTTATAGACATCAGGAGACTAGAGACTCATCTAGCCTTAATACAACCGGTTTACAAATACAGCTTTATTTTCATACTAGTGCTCATACCACAACACGTAAATTTAGTTTTACAAATGATATGTGTCAAAAGTTGAAGGAAGCTCTGAAACGAATGTACACGTTATTGCAGGTTTATTGTACATATAAGAAGAAATTTGCAGCTTACACAGACCTCTCGCTGATCACAAAGTCCCACACACAATCTTCGAAGGCTGGTTCACGCATAAAAACCACTGGGTGTCGTCATCGCCTCGTGGGACCGCCCTGGAACTGCCTTGGCACTGCCCTACTCTTACCACGTAGCCAACCTGTCTGCAAATCAGCTATCAGCTTGATGTAAACAATTAGTGTCGGGTCTATTGAATGGTGCAGGCGTGTAACTGAAAAACTCTTCCCTATTGAAAACAAAGCCCGGGAGAAAAGGTTCCGCCTTGGGTTTATTTCACATTATATGGCAGGATTTAGGTGAACACAAATCTTAGAACATAATAGATATAATACTGATAGAAATATATTTCAATTCCCCTTTTGACATGACAAACATCATGTCAACAAAATCCTATATGTACTATGTGTAAATGCAATTACAACTGTATACACATTGGAAATCTCTAACATTCCTACCCAGCAGTAATTCTAAATCTGTTACCTACCCAGAGTATAAAACCCCTTATATAAAAATACGCATCAATACTAAATGGTAATAAAACTATGTAATAGAATATACTGTGACTATCAGAGTTTATATGCTGGAAACCTAATAAAAAACAAATAAAAACAAATAAAAACAAAAAATAAATGTAATAAAGTACAAAAACAAACAAAAATAAAAATAAACGTAATAAAGAACAAACAAAAACAAATGAAAATCAAAAAATTAATGTAATAAATAACAAACAAAAACAAATAAAAAATATAAACAATTAAAACCAAGCGGACTTTCCTTCTACAAAAGACACGCCTCTAGTGTGTGGAACCTATATTTCTGGTATGTGTTTACCTTAACAAATAATATGAACTAGGGAGGTAGCCAGGTCAGGCTTCATCTTCAGCATCATCATAGGCACCTGTAAGGAGCAGGACACTACTCTGTTGACTAGTCTGATATCTGAGAAAAAGCTCATCAACAGCTCTTATTCAGAGATGTCTGTGATAAGGGTTAAGACCACATTCAGAAAACTAACATTTAATCTATGATTAATCTGATCAGAACAGAAAACACAAAAATCCTTCCATAACCTATCAAACTCAATTATCTTATTCACATCTATATACTGTATATATATATATATATATATATATACTGTATATGTATATATATATATATATATATATATATTAGGGATGGGGCCGATCCAATCCAGTATCGATATCGGTATCCGATACCAGCATAGTTTCAGTATCTGGTATCGGTTCCAACCTGCAGATATTTCCGATACTTTCCAAATGTCAGAGAAGTGCTTTGCACCACACTCTGTGACTTCTGTCTTAACATTGTGTGAGATAAACCCAAAGAAGACACTCTGAGCCTCACTACAGTAACTCACAAATTAATGGCATACAAGAGACAGGTCTCTTCCACAGACGTCCTTCTGACTCATGGTGCAAGGAACACTAGTCTAAAATACTGCTAAAGATTAGATTATGGGAAATGATCACAGTCTACTCCCCAGATTTTAGTTTTATTTTTGATTGTGGCACTATATGAGTTATAATTCTTGTTGAATGTGATCAACAGATACAGATTTAATCTATAATTGAACACCAATATACCGCAAAGCATTCTGGGTAAGGCCGTGTTTAAGTTTCGTTTTTGAATAGTGGCACTATGAGTTGTAATTCTTGTTGGTTTTGATCAACAGACACCACAAGACAACAACGTTCAATGTTTGCAGAGCTATATAAACACATCTGCGTCACATTAAACCGCGGTCAAGTTAGTTTTACGCCGGACATTCCATCTATCTCAGTGGTGTGTTTTTCTTTTTCATCCCGGGTTGGGCGCTCTGATTACGGAGGCTGTTTCAGCTTCCGCCTAGGAACTCCGTGGCTTCGCATCATATCATAATACAGCTACAGTAAAAAGCTTGTAAAACACTAAAAACAGGAACATGTCTGTGTTGGTTTATGCCAAGAACTTAGCAGATGTAAAGCTATTTAATATTTTATTTAATTTATTTATTCATTCATTTAAAAGAGACAAAATAAAACATTCATCAAAAATAAAACATTGAATGAAAAGAGTGCAGAAAGAAGAAAAAAATCTTATATCACCCCATTATTTAAAAGAATATATAAAATAACTTTAAATAACTTTAAACAAACAATCACTTAACTCCATATCTGTAAAATTAACTGAATTATAACCATTTTTGAGTTTGGCTTATTTCAATTGCCTGCTGCAGCCATCTTCAATTCAAATATATCCAAAAGTTAATCAGCAGTAAAGAAACATCTGTTTATTATTTCTTGAAAGATTTTTCAAAATCTGTCCAGAGGGTCATGAGATATTTTGCTAACAGACCAACACCATTGATTGAATTGGATGTACTTTAAAAGTCAACCAGTCGTAGAGAGCCATTCAGTGATTATTTCTTGAAAGTTTAATCAAAATCTGTTCAGTTGTTCATAAGATATTTTGCTAACAGACAGATGCAGAATACAAACATAATTTGATGATTTCTGGCAAACTGATGGATGGGTAGGTGGATGGATGGATGCTGGATGGATGCATGGGTGGGTCTCAGATGATGGATGGATGGGTGGGTGGATGGATGGATGTTGTCTGATCATGTCACCTCAGCAGCAACGTTTTTCCCATCACTCCCAGCGTGCTCTGGCTGCAAGCGTCCACTCTTCAGACTGGTCATATAGTCCATCAGCACCGCGACCGAGGACACGTCCCTGCAGGAACCACAAAGAAAAGAAGGTCAAAACTTCACATCAGGTGAAAATAAACTTAAGGAAATTGATATGACTAAAGATGTGGATTCTATAAATCTTCAGTTGTGTAACTTTATTATTGAAGCTGTACAAGCCTCAATTCCAAAGAAATGTAGCAAACGAAAGAAAATAGTGCCATGGTGGACAAAAGACTGTGACCAGGTTATTAAATCGAGAAACAAAGCATTTAAAATACTAAAAGGTAATCATAATTTTGAGAATCTAATCAATTATAAAAAGTTGCAAGCCATGGTCAAGAAAGTTATACGGCATACAAAAAGAGAATATTGGAGGAAATTTTGTAACACTTTGGGAAGGGAAACAGATATTGGGAAAGTTTGGAGGATGATAAAGAGAATGAATGGTATAAAGAAGGATTATGGTTATCCTGTTTTGGTTAACGATGAAATGGTAGCGGTCACAAATGAGGAAAAGGCTACAATGTTGGCTCAAACGTTTAAAAATATTCATAGTTCAAATAATATTAGTGAAGAGTGGAGGAAGGGAAGGGAATCTACCATATTAGGAAATGAGAGGACAATAAATATAGAGGGTAATCGTAATGATATCATTAATAAGTATTTTTCAATGTCTGAGTTAAGATTTACGTTACTGAAAGTTAAAATGTCAACTCCGGGTAATGATCAAATTGGATATGTAATGATAAATAAAATGAGTGAGTATTCAAAAGAAATTTTGTTGGAATTGTATAATCAAATATGGGAATGTGGGAAATTGCCTAAAAGTTGGAAAGAGGCTGTAGTAATTCCGATTCCAAAACCAGGAAAGGATTGTGCAAATCCTGTAAATTATAGACCGATTGCATTAACGTCATGCTTGTGTAAAATTATGGAGAAAATGGTAAATGAAAGATTAACATTTTATATGGAAACTAAGGGTTACTTGGCTAACTATCAAAGTGGTTTTAGAAGGGGAAGGAACACTATGGACTCTGCCTTATGTTTACAACATGAAATTAAGAAAGCTCAGGTTAATAAGGAGTGTGTTTTGGCTGTATTCTTGGATATAGAGAAGGCTTATGACATGATGTGGAAGGAAGGATTGATGTTCAAAATAAGGGATTTCGGCATTGCTGGCAGATTATATTATTGGCTTGAAGATTTTTTAGTGGATCGGATAATACAAGTAAGGATTGGACAGACTTTATCAGGAAAAAGTGTTATTGATAATGGTACTCCACAAGGTAGTATTATCAGTCCACTATTGTTTTCATTTATGATTAATGATGTCTTTAAAGAAATAGAGTGTGATGTGGGTTGCTCTCTTTTTGCTGATGATGGGGCTATATGGAAACGTGGAAAGAATGTAAAATTTCTAGTTAAAAAGGTACAGAATGCAATTACTAAGATTGAACAATGGTCTTATAGATGGAGTTTTAAATTTTCTGTTGATAAAACGAAGCTTGTACTTTTTACAAACAAGGTACATCAGGAAATAACATTGAAGATGTACAACCGGGACATTGAGAGGTTGAAACATTTCAAATTCTTAGGATTATGGTTTGATGAGAAACTGAACTGGACATTTCATATTCAAAAGGTTATAGACAAATGTAAAAGGATACTGAATATAATGAGATGTTTAGTTGGATATGATTGGGGTGCGGACACTCGAGCATTAAAATTAATTTACATAAGTCTTATCAGGTCGACAATAGATTATGGTTGTTTAGTTTATGGTTCAGCTTCAGACACAGCTCTCGGAAGACTGGATACAGTTCAATATCAGGCTTTGAGACTAATCTCAGGGGCTATGAAAACGACTCCAACTTCGGCTCTGCAGGTAGAGACTGGTGAGATGCCGCTAACTTTAAGGAGGAGACAGCTATCTTTGAATTATTGGGCTAATCTGAAAGGTCACAGTCGAAATCATCCTGCACAGGTAACTTTCCAACATTGTTGGGAGATGGACAGAGCAGCCAATAAATTTTGTGTCTTGAGAATATTACAGGATGCAGAGGAATTAGAAATAAATAATTTGACTATCAGTCCGACTGTGCCATTGTCGATAATTCCACCGTGGATTTTACCTGTGGCCAATGTAGATTTTACTTTGTTGCACAGAAGGAATGTAGATAAAACATTTGTTTGTAACTCAACAATACAAGAGTACATTGAGAAGTATTATGATTTTGTGAAAATATATACAGATGCTTCCCAAAGTCCTTCAGGTGATACAGGAGTAGCTGTTATAGTTCCAGAGTTTAATATTAACACAGGGAAGAGACTGAATGGAGGAATCTCTGTTTATACAGCAGAAATGGTTGCAATAATGTTAGCAGTGGAATGGGTAGAGGACACAAGACCTTTAAGGGCTGTCATCTGCTCTGATTCAAGCTCATCATTAATCAGTTTACAAAGAAGTCACTCAGACAGTCGCCCTGATATTTTAATAGACATTCAGCAAATATTATATCGGATTCAGATGATGGGATTAATGCTTGTGTTTCTATGGGTACCTGCACATATAGGAGTGAAAGGAAATGAAATGGCGGACAAGAAGGCCAAAGACTCGTCAAAGGAAAAAGAAATTCATATAAGAGTTTCGTTTAGTAAGTCGGAGACTAAAAGCATTATTAAAAGAAGAATTAGGGAGAAATGGCAGAAACAGTGGGAAGAGGATGTCAAAGGCAGATGGCTCTATAGGATTCAAAGGCAGGTTGGAGACGATAGGAGAGGTGTTGGAAGAAATAGGTTGCAGGAAAGGATACTGTCTAGACTACGGTTGGGTCATTCAGGACTTAATGCAACATTACATATAATGGGGAAACATGACACAGGAAGGTGTGAGTTTTGTGGGGAAAATGAAACTGTAGAACATGTAATGTCAGTTTGTAGGAAATATCAGAAGGAAAGAACAGAAATGATAAGGAGTCTTGAACGAGAAAAAGAACAGTATGATCTGGTAAAGTTATTAGGAAAAAGATTTTTTGATGCAAGTGTTAAGATTATTTTCCGTTATCTAATAGTAACTGGGTTGATTAAAAGAATATAGTTTTTTTTTTTTTTTGCTTGCTAGTCCTGATTCACACTCCTTACTGGTGGTGGCGGTAATGCACCAAATGTTGTTTGCCAACCGCCATTAAAAAACCAAGAAGAAGAAGAAGAAGAATAAACTTGAGGAACACACGAAGAAGAAGAAGAATCGGTGAGGGGAGTCATTGGGAAGGTAGGAGCTGTACACTTGGCGAATTGCATAAACTGAGCATTGAATCAGGGATGAGGAATTTAAGGTGATACTGGAATTTCAGCAGGAGGGACGATGCTCTTGTAACCCAGCTGGATTTTATTTGTTTATTCTGTGTTATTTGCTTTTCTGTATTGTTTTTACTTTATGGGTAGTGTCTCTTTAAGAGCAAAGTACGACATATTATTTGAATTTTTCACCACTCCTGCACCAAAGGCTATTCTCCCAGCACGTTTCTGCCGCTCCATCAACCCATTAACTCCAAATGAGTTTACTGATGCCTTTAAGAGCACTGAATTTTGCTCTGCTGTCAGCCTGAACCCATCTCTACATCCTGAGGACTTCATCAGCTCCTTCCATCACACCTGCACAACGATCTTGGACTCCATCGCTCCTCTCAAACAGGCATCTTCAAAAAACAGACCATCACCATGGCTCAACGAAACGACGCGAGCTCTTCGACAACGTTGCAGACAAGCAGAGCGAAAATGGAAGCGTGACCGGCTTCATGTATCTCAGGGAATACTGAGAGACTGTCTCTGTGAGTATGATAACGCTGTGAAACAGGCCAAGTCACAGTACCTCTCCAACTTAATCTCCACCAGCTCCAACCGGCCGAGGACGCTTTTCAGCACACTCCAGTCTGTCATCAATCCATCTGTCGATGTTCTGAAAACTGCCACACAGTCTACCTGTGATGACTTTCAGAGCTATTTTGTCAACAAAATAGACTCTATCAGACAGAACATTGTCAGTTCATCCAACACCATCCTGTCATGTACCTCTACAATAACCACTGCTGTTTTTGACCAGTTTGATCTCGTCTCACTGCCTCAACTCACCAAGGTGGTTCAGCAGATGAAACCAACAAACTGTTCTCTGGACATCATTCCCTCTAAAATGTTCAAACAATGCTTTGATGTAATTGGTCCTTCTGTTTTGTCATTTATCAACAGCTGTCTAACTTCAGGTTATGTGCCATCTGCTTTCAAACATGCTGTGGTCAGGCCTCTTCTAAAAAAACCAGGCCTAGATCCTACAGCTCTCTCTAATTTCAGGCCAGTTTCCCATCTGTCATTTCTATCAAAGGTCCTAGAAAAGATTGTTTTTATTCAACTTCAATCTTTTCTAGAACTCAACAACCTGTTTGAAAAATTTCAGTCAGGTTTTCGAGCTCGTCACAGCACTGAATCTGCACTGCTCAAAGTACAGAATGACATTCTTCTGTCTCTGGATGCAAAAAACCCTGCTCTGCTGGTGATGTTAGACCTCTCAGCAGCTTTTGACACCGTCGACCATCAGGTACTAATCAACCGCTTGTCTCAGCAGGTTGGCCTCCAGGGAGCTGTGCTTGAGTGGTTCAAATCTTACCTGTCTGGGAGAACTTTCTCTGTCATGATAGGCGATCTGTCCTCCTCTTCATCAACCCCTCTGACCTCCGGCGTACCACAGGGATCTATTCTAGGGCCAGTCCTCTTCTCTCTTTACATGCTGCCATTAGGATCAATCATCACACGTCATAACCTGTCTTTTCACATGTATGCAGACGATTTACAAATCTATCTGCCAGTCACTCCCAACCCCTCACTCAGTTCAAACACTCTTGTCAACTGCTTAAATGACATTAAGCACTGGCTCTCTCAAAACTTCCTCCACCTAAACACAGATAAAACTGAATGCATTTTGTTTGGTGCACCTGATGACACCAGCAACATCCTTCCCAGTCCCAGTGTTGGTTTTCCCCTCCCCCACTTCAACTCGGTGGTCAGAAATCTTGGAGTGCAGTTTGACTCCAATTTAAAGTTTGATAAACAGATCAGTTCTGTTGTCAAGACCAGCTTTTTCCAACTCCGTCTGCTCTCCAAAGTCAAGTCATTTCTTAGTCGTGGTGATCTGGAGAAGGCCATCCATGCCTTTGTGACCTCCAGACTTGACTATTGTAATGCTTTGTATCTTGGCATTAATCAATCCTCCATCTCCCGTTTACAGCTTGTACAGAACTCTGCCGCGCGCTTTTTGACCAACACACGAAAATATGAACACATCACTCCTGTCCTGTCCTCTCTACACTGGCTCCCAGTTCAGTTCAGGATACAGTTCAAGTTGCTGCTGTTTGTTTTCAAAGCTCTGAATGGACTTGCTCCCCTCTACATCTCAGAACTTCTGAAAGTCCATCAGCCTGGCAGGGACCTACGATCTGCCAGTCAACACCTGCTGGAGGTGCCTCGCTCGAGGTACAAGCAATGGGGAGACCGGTCATTTTCTGTTGCCGGCCCAAAAGCCTGGAACAGCCTCCCCCTTGAGCTGCGTGCCACCTCCGATCTGACTCTGTTCAAAACCAAACTGAAGACCCACTTGTTCAAAAAAGCTTTCAGTGTGTAACTTTTATTATTTTGTATTTTAGTATGTAGCATCTTTATTTCAATTGCATTTTTATTTCACTTGTTCAAAAAAGCTTTCTGTGTGTAACTTTTATTACTTGTGTTATTTTAGTATGTAGCATTTTTTATTTCCATTGCCTTCTTTTATCGCTGTGGTTTCTTATTCTATTTTCATTGATCTATTGTTCCCGTTTATTCTTCTTTTTATCCTGTTAAGCACCTTGGTCAATGCAAGGCATTGTGGAAGGTGCTATACAAATAAAGTTTATTATTATTATTATTATTATTATTATATATATATTATATATTATATATATATTATTATATTTATTTTCATTCAACCTTTATTTATACAGGCTAGCCTCGTTGAGCCACGGGGACTCATTTACAAGAGGGACCTGTTTCACTCACACCCAGGGTCAATTTAGAGTTACCAATCAGCCTAACATGCATGTTTTTGGACTGTGGGAGGAAACCGGACCACCCGGAGAAAACCCACGCATGCACGGAGAGAACATGCAAACTCCACCCAGAAAGGCCCCCGGACCGGACCGGGATTTGAACCGGGAACAATATATATATATATCAACAACATCACTGGTTGAGGTCAACAGCACCCCACCTTCACTGAACACAGTGTTAGTACAGCGTTGCTTTCCCCTCCTCAGCCGCCTGATAGTTTGCCAGAATCTCCTCGGAGCCGACTGTTCCACCAAACTCCTCCCACAACCGCTTGCTCCTTCAGTACTCCTCAGCTTCCTCCGGAGTCCCACCAGCCAACAAGGCCTGATAGGACTCCCTCTTCAGCTTGACAGCCTCCCTAACCTTTGGTGTCCACCACCAAGTTCGAGGATGGCCACCACGAGAATCACAGACAACCTTGCGGCCACAGCTCCAAGACATCCACTTCGACAAATAAGGTGTGGAACATGGCTCGCTCAGATTCAATGTCCCCCATCTCAGCTAAAGCTCTCCCGGAGGTTTGAGCTGAAGATCTTTCTGACATGTTCTTCTGCAAGACGCTCCCAGCAAACCCTCACTACATATTTGGATTTACTGGGTCTGTCCGGGTGATGATCAGTTGACAGCTCAACTCCTCTCTTCACCTGAGTGTCCAAAACAAACGGCCGCAAATCAGATGACACGACTACAAAATCAATCTACGACCTAGGGCGTCCTGGTGCCAAGCGCACCTATACCATACCACTTTATTTATAGAGCACTTAAACAGACACAAGGCCAACCAAAGTGCTGTAAAATAGAAACAAACAAGCAAAGCAGTGAGCAAAACAAAAAATAATAATATCCATAATATAGATAGAAATAGCAACAGAAACTAACTAAAATGGCAAACAATGTATAGTACAGAGAGGATCAAAACAAATCACATCGTGTTAAAGGCGAGAGAATAGAAGTGGGTTTTCAAGCGAGACTTAAATACCGTGAGTGAGGGAGCCTGCCTGACACTCAGTGGCAACTCATTCCACAGTCTTGGACCTGCAACTGAGAAGGCCCTGTCACCTCTGAGCTTACGGCGAGTATCTGGGACTGAGAGAAGGATCTGGTCTGCTGACCTCAGAGAGCGCCGTGGGACATATGGCTGCAGAAGGTCAGTGAGATAAGGTGGAGCGGAACTGTTCAGAGATTTAAAAACATACATGAGTATTTTAAACTGGATCCGAAGGTGAATGGGTAGGCAGTGCAAGGAGGCCAAAACTGGTGTGATGGTGGTGTTATGGACACCCTTATGGACACCCTTATGTTCAAGCATGGTGTTTGTGATGGACAAACTATGACTAGCACAGAAGTCCAACAACAGAACATTGCTCGAGTTCTGATCAGAGGATCCATTCCTCCCAGTCATACCTTTCCAGGTCACACCATTGTTGGCATTGACGTCCCCCAGCAGAATAAAGGAGTCCCCAGCTGGCACACCTTCCAGCATCCCCACCAAGGACTCCAAGAAGGCCGGATACTCTGAATTGCCATTTGCCATGTAGCCACAAACAATCATGAGAACTCGTCCCCCCACCAGAAGGTGCAGGGAAGGTACCCTTTCATCTACCAGGAAAATCTCCAACATTCAGGCACCAACTCGGGGGGGCTAAGAGCAGACCCACACCACTCCAGCTTGGCGCCTCTCAGCATTTATGTATTAACCTTTTATTTAACCAGGCAAATCCCATTGAGAGCGCATGTTTTTGGTCTGTGGGAGGAAACTGGAGTACCCGGAGAAAACCCATGCAAGCACAAGAAGAACATGCAAACTCCACACAGAAAGACCCCAGGTCCAACCGGGGATTGAACCCACAACCTTCTTGCTGTGAGGCAACAGTGCTAACTACTGATAAGCATGGGCAACTCCAGGGAGAAATAAGGTCCAGCCCCTCTCAATTCCAGAATTCATTCTGTGAGTCGAGGTGAGCCCAAATACCCTCTCAACCTTGCACACAAGTTCAGGCTTCTTTCCCACCAGAGAGGTCAAGTTCCATGTCCCAAGAGCCAGCTTTGGTAAGCCAGGGCCACAGCGCCATGGTCTCGCCTTCAACCCCGACCTAGGTGGTGGGTCCAGGAAGGCAAACCTCGTTTGGACTGAGCTTGACCGGGTCCCATGGGTAGAGACACAGTCAGCAGGCGTCCGCCGACGGGTCCCTCCCCCAGGCCTGGCTCCAGGGTGGGGGAACTGGTAACCCACGTCCAGGCAAGGGACACTGAGCTCCTTGTTTGTTTCTGTCAATTTTTTTATAATGTTTAAAATCCTCTAAAGAAATGAAGATGGATAGCTTCAGTTCCTGCTGCAAGGTGCTCCAGGTGACAGGAGCAGAATAGCTCTTTGTCTGACCTGTCACCTAGGACCAGTCTGCCTTGGGAGACCCTACCAGGGGCCCCCGACAGAATGGATGTCTCCCTGAAGGGGAGTGGTGGCGCAGAGGCCAGAGAAGGTGGTTCTGTGATCGGAAGGTTGCCGGTGTTACACTAAATTCTGTGACCCATCATATGCTGTGACCACAGGGGGTGATGGCGTACATTCCTCTGTATGTACGTCTTGAGTAGAAGTGAGAAGAAGAGTATTTACGTAAACTGCATAGCTTAAATAAACTGCATAGCAGTAATGGAAATGGTACACTTCCCAATTGAATGCAATGGTCCGTCTAACTGTGTTCAGCGTACCCATTATAACCCTGCCCATTATAACCCTGCCCATTATAACCCTACCCATTATAACCCTACCCATTATAACCCTGCCCATGGACCTTACCAAGCTCCGCCCACAGGGCCGCGTGTCATTGGCTAATGCCCACTTCACGTCACAGCGCAGCTACCAGTGGCGTGACTGTCTCACAAACAGAAGCTACAGTAGTAATAAACACATGCGAATTTACCCTGCTGCATGCCCAATAATCCAGGTAGAAAAATCTAAAAAAGCTAAGTCTGGTCCTCTGGACATTCCTCTGGACCAGAGGAATGTCCAGAGGACCAGACTTAGCTTTTTTAGACATGCTAATTTACATTGTGAGCTAGCATACGGTGCAGAAAGGTTTTGCATCAGGGCTGGAAAAATGGTCCTCCACTGTCAGTGGGGTATCTGTACAGGAGATGTCAGGTACCCTGACCGTATTTGTGGAAGTAAAATTCACAGTTTTCCTTAACATGAAACTGAATGCCTTGCTTGGATCGAAGCTGGTGCACGACCGCATTTACCGATACAACTTCTACACCTTGAAGCCTGTCTGTTACACAGTCTTACGTTAGCTGAAGAGATCAATATGCAATGTGTACCGTATCTAACACGCATTAAAGATTTCATTCTACCTGAAAAGGCTTTTCACTAAACTGTAAACGTGTTAGCCACGCTAGCACTGAGTACAGTGTACTGTATCAGGCCAGGCACACTCAAACATTCGCCAACAACAGAAAGCACTGATTTCAAAAGTAACCCACAAAACCATAAATGCCCAACTTACCCAGCCTTGCAAGAATCAGTGATCCTGTCCACAGCTATATTAATGCTGAGGGTGTGAGGATCCGCTGTTTTCCTCATCGACCGATAGCATTTAGCTGTGACGCGCACAATGTTGGAGGCATCGCATGGCTCAAACAACTTGATGTCATCCAAAAAAGTTGACATGAACTTGTTGGTTTCCCTGTCCATTGTCGTGGCTGATATTTTGTTGAAATCCGGCAGAAATGATGAACTAATCGTCTCAGAACTACTCTGCAGAGAGTCAGTCGACGCCATGTTTCCATTGAAACCAAGCTCCTGGGAGGCTTTGTTGGTGAGACACGCAGCCATGTGGGAGTTTAGGGGGCGTTTCTGGGCGGAGCTTGGTAAGGTCCATTATAACCCTACCCATTATAACCCGTCAATGCGACTGAAATAATATTTCGGAAGTGTACCATTTCCATTACTGCTACGCAGGGGGGCGGCCGTGGCGTAGTGGTAATGGCAGTCGTCCCCCAATCGGAAGGTTGGAGGTTCGAATCCCGGTTCCTCACTCCATGTGTCGTTGTGTCCCTGGGCAAGACACTTAACCCTAGTTGCTCCCGGTAGGACTGGATGGCGCCTTGCATGGCAGTCTACCGCTACCGGTGTATGAATGTGTGTATGAATGGGTGGATGGTTGGTATTGTAAAGCGCTTTGGGGCCCCTCATAGGGGGCTGGAAAGCGCTTTATAAATAAGCTCCATTTACAATTTACGCAGTTTATTAGAGCTACGCAGTTTACATAAATACTCTTCTTCTCACTTCTACTCAAGACGTACATACAGAGGAATGTACGCTGTCGCCCCCTGTGGTCACAGAATATGATGGGTCACAGAATTTGGTGTAACACCGGCTCAACTCCCCAGACTGACAGGTGCACAAACTCCTCCACCTCGACAAGGTGTTGATTCAAGGAGATTATTTAATCGTGTTTTTTCATCTACAGGGCACCTCTTTTAAACAGGATATGAACAGGAAGCAGAAAGGGAGCTCCATGCATGGGTGACACACACACACACACACACACACACGCACACACACACACACACACACACTGAAACTTGCACTGAAAACCCCCAAACTCGTTTTATCTGCTACAATCTACAAAAGTGCAAGCAATGAAACATGCTCAAAGCATATGCACACACACACACTCACACTAGTGTGACTTTAGCTGCATGCTCATGCTTTTAGCTCTTTTGTGCGACACAAACAGCCACCGAACAGGAAACACATGCACGAGGATTATTCAAATGATCTGTGAAGAACAGTTTGACAGGAGAGGAAGGTGTGAGATGGGTGTGGGAGGATCTGACTAACAAACAGGAAGGTGTGTGTGTGTGTCCTCCTCAGAGAGTTGACTGAGAGCTGAGAGCGTGAGGACTCAGGAGGACCAGCGGGGACACGCCACGGGCCAACATGGACTTCCAACAGAGGGCAGCTCTGGACATCTCCACCAAGAACCCTCAGGATGACTTTGAGGTCCTGCTGAGAGTCGGAGGAGGAACCTACGGAGAAGTTTACAAGGTCAGAGTCAAACCAGCTGCTCCCACACCTGAAATGTTTGAAACGCTCAGACAGTGGCTTCATGTGGAGACATCAGAAGCAGCGTCTCCAGAACAAATTAAAGCCGTGAAGTCTTTTTTTTGCTTCTTCTGCTGCGTTCATGTCAAGTGAAGCTTGAAGTTCTGCTCGCTCGGCTCGTTTCAGAACCTCTGAGCGTCCGGGTCCAGGTCTCGTTTTGATAAACGATGTTTCAGCTTCGATGTGAAGCTTGGAGGTGCTGGAGGAAGTGGTTGGACAAGAAGTGAAAGCGTTCATGTGGAGATAGTTCAGTTGTTTTACTCCAATGGAAGGAGAAGCTGGTTCTTCCAGAAACAAGACGAGTTGTAACGTTTGAACCTCAAGGACCTGCTGGTTCCTGGTTCAAACGGTCCTTTAACGTGAATCACTGAAGCAGAAGTGAATCCTCGGAGCCGGGTAACGTTGTGACTTTCTTGTGCTTTTACTTTCAACAGGAATTTATTTTGGAGAACTCGTTCCTCTTTCTGACTCTGACAAAAATTAAAGTTTCACAGGTACATTAAACCATCTCATCTGCTCGAAGAAATGCACGTCGCCCGCAACGTTTCTAAAACCTCGTCATCTTCTGTGTTCTGGTAGCCTGGTTAAAACCAGACCCTTGTCCTTCACTTCACTTTGTACTAGGGTCTGGGACTTCTCTCATAGACAACGATTTCTCCGGTCGATTTTTGACCGGACCAATCAGAACAGAAGGCGGAGTTTTGTTAGTTTAGCCTGGCGAGGTCCAGGCTATCAGATAAATAGCTCAGAAACCACTCGGTGGATATTTTTTCTGCTACCAGTGTGTAATTATATGGCTCTAATTTACTGACTGTTGGCCTAGATGAAACATTTGAGATAAAATTCGATTTTTTTATCATTTATTTTCGTAGCGCACCCGAGGCTGTTTGGAAAATGTCAAACCGAAACAATTTAAATCCAGCAGATTTGACCATTTCGTGAATTGATTTAGGAACTGTTAAGCTCAGGAACACTTCTGATATAACGTCAGCTATGAAATATATTTTTTCTCAGCAAAGAAATAATAGTTTTTTACCTTGTTTTCATGAAAATTCCTTCGTGGCGGCAGCCATTTTAACTGACGACGTCAGTCGACGTCGTTCAAAACTCCGCCTTCTGTTCTCTGATTGGTCCGGTAATCCGCCTTCTGTTCTCTGATTGGTCCGGTCAAAAATCGACCGGAGAAATCGTTGTCTATGGGAGAAATCCCAGACCCTAGTACAAAGCGAAGTGAAGGACAAGGGTCTGGTTTTAACCAGGCTAGTGTTCTGGTGGTTTTATTCAAAGAGTTAAAGTAACGGTACACCCTCAGACTGTCTGCCAGGGATGACTCTCAGCTACAACATCTGTAAGGCTGACAGCTGTAGCAGTTATTTTGGATCAGTTTGGATCTTCTTCATAATTATCCATGAGTTTCATTCAGATCTAGTAGCTCATGAGATATTTTACTAACAGACAGGTAAATGGAAACGCACACGGTTTGACCTCTTGGTGGCAGGCAACAAGAACCAGGTGAACATTGCGATGGTGTCGCTCAAAAAGATGAAGGTTCCAGATGTTGACCCTTCAGGTCCAGTACCTTGTGGAACAGGTGGATCAGGAACAGGTTCTGGAGAAGAGTTGGGTTCTCTGAGCAGATCCTAGAGGGCTCTTGTGGTGGACCAGTGATGATGGTGGTTCTGTTGCGTCTGTGGTTCCTGTTCGGTCCAGTTATCTCTCCAAGTATCACATCTGAAACTGGATTAAAACCAGTTGATATTTGTCTTTCCTGTCAGCTTTAAACCAACACATCCATCTGTAAGAACTGGTCCAACTCCAACACACTGATGGAGTCAGTAGAACATCATGAGGATGGGGATGGACCCTCTCCACCACTGAACCTAACGTGGAGGTTTTTGGTCCATGTGAGAAAACCAGAGTACAGTATCTGGAGAAAATGCACGTGTGCGGAGGGAGAACATGTAAACTCCACCCAGACAGGCCAGGAGGCAAACCTGCAACCTTCTTGCTGTGAGGAGACATCTCTAGCCACTGTTCCACCGTGCCTCCCCGTCCCCAAAACAACAAATTTTGTGTTTTAGACATTTGAGAGGAAGGAAGGAGAAACAGACAAACAGAATGACAGGTCCAGGTGAACTTCGTATAGGAGAAAAGATTTAAATAAATAAAAAACTTTAAGATAGAAATACAGGTAGTCCTCGACTTACGGCGGTCTCGACTTACAGCGATTCAGTGTTATGAACGCATCTTATTAATAAAAAAATTAAATTAAATAAAAAATAATAATAATTTGAAAAATCTTATTTTATGTGTTTAAATGTTCTTGATTTTATGTGTAATAATAATAATAATAATAATAATAATAATAATAATTAATTCAATTTATAACGCACTTTTCATTACTGAAAATCTCAAAGTGCTACACATATATTGAATGCTACACACATTCATAAACCGGTGGCGGCAGACTACCATGCAAGGTGCTTTCCAGTCCTACCGGGAGCAACTCAGGGTTAAGTGTCTTGCCCAAGGACACAACGACACATGGTGCGGGTCCCGGGAGTCGAACCGCCAACTTTCCGATCGGGAGACGACTGCCACTACCACTACACCACGGCCGTGTACAGCACTTTGTTACAGCTGTGGTTGTTTTAAATGGCTTTACAAATAAATAATAATTATTATTATTACTGTATTATTATTTTGAAGCCGATTACGCAGTTTTCGGCAGTGTTCGGCAGTTTTCGGTTAGCTTTGGTTAGCTCCGGCTTCGACAGCCGGCTTTGGACGGACGGACCGTGTGTCCGACCAGAGATTGCTTCGCTCGGATAAATGAGCTGGAAACGCTCGGTGAACTCTGTGGACGTCTCAGGCGGAGGAATGGCCTCAGATGTTGGTGGGACTCGGAGCTAACATGCTAACGCCAGCCCCACCAGGGACACGGAGCCGACGGGCGGCGGAGATGCCTGCTGCGGCCGGGAGCTCGCCTCGATGCTCCGCCTGGCAGTCTCAGATGTTGGTCAGACCCGGAGCTAACATGCTAACGCCAGTCCCACCGGGGACACGGAGCCGACGGGCGGCGGAGAGGACTGCTGCGGCCGGGAGCTAACATGTTAATGCGGAGAAATGGCTTCACCAGCTCCCAGTAAGTTATTAACTTTTTTACCTTCATTATGGCTCCAAATGTATGGAGCTAACATGCAGTTACAAACAGTTTGGACTGCGTGAAGCAGCTGGAAGCTGCAGAGCTCGACGTGCAACGAGCTAACATGCTAACAGACATGCTAACTATTTTTTTCCTTCATTATGGCTCCAAATGTACTGTATGTTTTTTGATAATTATGTAGGGTACTGTGTTAGGATAGGCGAAGTGCTTGGTAACTTGGAAACTGTACAGTACCGTGCATGTACGTGTATAAGTGGCGGCTCGTGTGTTTTCCGACTTACGGCGATTTTCGACATGCGAACGGCCGTAGGAACGGAACTCGTTCGTAACTTGAGGACTACCTGTAATTACAAACAGGTGGAGTAGAGCAAGTAAAGGCAGCAGCGGAGAGTGGAAATGAGGTCAATTTGTCCTCCAGCAGTCTGAGCCTATAGCAGCATAACAAGCTGACCCTAACTATAGGATTTATCAAAAAGGAAAGTCTTCAAACTGGACAATGTGTCAGCCTCATGGACAGAAACTGGAAGTTGGTTCCACAAGAGAGGAGCCTGAGAACTGAAAGATCTTCCTCCCATTCTGCTGCTGGAAACTCTAGGAACCACAAGTAAACCTGCAGTCTGAGAGTGAAGTGCTCTGTTAGGAAAATATGGAACAATAAGATCTGTAATAAAAGATGGAGCTAGGTTGTTGAGGGCTTTGTAGGTTAGAAGTAAGATTTTGAATTTGACAGGGAGACAATGGAGAGAAGCTAAAACTGGAAACATTTAGTTCCCCCCATGTAAGACAGATCACCCTACTGACTCTGAACATGTTCATGTTTGTGGCACAAATACTGAACTGAGCAGAACTGTTCATCTGAATGTAAACAAGTGTTGTCACACCGATGGAAGGTTTTACATCTTTCCCTCGAACATTGAGGACTCGTTAGCTCTGCTGCTGCCGTGGTGAAAAGTGGCACGGGCGGCTCCTGTTAAGTCGACATCTTAACATCAGGGAGCAGCTTTTAAAAAAAATGTATTATTATAATTAAGATTAAGATTAAGATTATTACTGTGTGCTGTTGAAGAAACCAGCCACAAGGGAGCACAAGCCACCGTATCTCTTTTACTGGTCCCAAGCCCGGGTAAACAGGTGGAAGAAAACTTGGAGAGGTGGAGGTATGCACTTGAAAGAAGAGGAATGAAAGTCAGCCGTAGTAAGACAGAGTACATGTGTGTGAATGAGAGGGAGGCCAGTGGAACAGTGAGGCTACAAGGAGCAGAGGTCACAAAGGTGCAGGACTTCAAGTACTTGGGGTCCACTGTCCAGGAAAATGGGGAATGTGGTAAAGAGGTGAAGAAGAGAGTCCAGGCAGGATGGAGTGGATGGAGAAAAGTTTCAGGAGTGATTTGTGACAAAAAGGTGTCAGCAAAGGTCAAAGGAAAAGTTTACAAGACAGTGGTGAGACCAGCTATGTTGTATGGTCTGGAGACAGAGACATGGACAAAAAGACAGGAGACAGAACTGGAAGTAGCAGAAATGAAGATGTTGAGGTTCTCCTTAGGAGTGACAAGGATGGATAAGATCAGGAATGAGATCATCAGAGGTACAGCACATGTTGAACAACTGGGAGATAAAGTTAGGGAGGACACACTGAGATGGTTTGGACATGTCCAGAGGAGGGACAGTGGTTTGGACATGTCCAGAGGAGGGACAGTGGTTTGGACATGTCCAGAGGAGGGACAGTGGTTTGGACATGTCCAGAGGAGGGACAGTGGTTTGGACATGTCCAGAGGAGGGACAGTGGTTTGGACATGTCCAGAGGAGGGACAGTGGTTTGGACATGTCCAGAGGAGGGACAGTGGTTTGGACATGTCCAGAGGAGGGACAGTGGTTTGGACATGTCCAGAGGAGGGACAGTGGTTTGGACATGTCCAGAGGAGGGACAGTGGTTTGGACATGTCCAGAGGAGGGACAGTGGTTTGGACATGTCCAGAGGAGGGACAGTGGTTTGGACATGTCCAGAGGAGGGACAGTGGTTTGGACATGTCCAGAGGAGGGACAGTGGTTTGGACATGTCCAGAGGAGGGACAGTGGTTTGGACATGTCCAGAGGAGGGACAGTGGTTTGGACATGTCCAGAGGAGGGACAGTGGTTTGGACATGTCCAGAGGAGGGACAGTGGTTTGGACATGTCCAGAGGAGGGACAGTGGTTTGGACATGTCCAGAGGAGGGACAGTGGTTTGGACATGTCCAGAGGAGGGACAGTGGTTTGGACATGTCCAGAGGAGGGACAGTGGTTTGGACATGTCCAGAGGAGGGACAGTGGTTTGGACATGTCCAGAGGAGGGACAGTGGTTTGGACATGTCCAGAGGAGGGACAGTGGTTTGGACATGTCCAGAGGAGGGACAGTGGTTTGGACATGTCCAGAGGAGGGACAGTGGTTTGGACATGTCCAGAGGAGGGACAGTGGTTTGGACATGTCCAGAGGAGGGACAGTGGTTTGGACATGTCCAGAGGAGGGACAGTGGTTTGGACATGTCCAGAGGAGGGACAGTGGTTTGGACATGTCCAGAGGAGGGACAGTGGTTTGGACATGTCCAGAGGAGGGACAGTGGTTTGGACATGTCCAGAGGAGGGACAGTGGTTTGGACATGTCCAGAGGAGGGACAGTGGTTTGGACATGTCCAGAGGAGGGACAGTGGTTTGGACATGTCCAGAGGAGGGACAGTGGTTTGGACATGTCCAGAGGAGGGACAGTGGTTTGGACATGTCCAGAGGAGGGACAGTGGTTTGGACATGTCCAGAGGAGGGACAGTGGTTTGGACATGTCCAGAGGAGGGACAGTGGTTTGGACATGTCCAGAGGAGGGACAGTGGTTTGGACATGTCCAGAGGAGGGACAGTGGTTTGGACATGTCCAGAGGAGGGACAGAGGTTTGGACATGTCCAGAGGAGGGACAGTGGTTTGGACATGTCCAGAGGAGGGACAGTGGTTTGGACATGTCCAGAGGAGGGACAGTGGTTTGGACATGTCCAGAGGAGGGACAGTGGTTTGGACATGTCCAGAGGAGGGACAGTGGTTTGGACATGTCCAGAGGAGGGACAGAGGTTTGGACATGTCCAGAGGAGGGACAGAGGTTTGGACATGTCCAGAGGAGGGACAGTGGTTTGGACATGTCCAGAGGAGGGACAGTGGTTTGGACATGTCCAGAGGAGGGACAGTGGTTTGGACATGTCCAGAGGAGGGACAGTGGTTTGGACATGTCCAGAGGAGGGACAGTGGTTTGGACATGTCCAGAGGAGGGACAGTGGTTTGGACATGTCCAGAGGAGGGACAGTGGTTTGGACATGTCCAGAGGAGGGACAGAGGTTTGGACATGTCCAGAGGAGGGACAGAGGTTTGGACATGTCCAGAGGAGGGACAGAGGTTTGGACATGTCCAGAGGAGGGACAGTGGTTTGGACATGTCCAGAGGAGGGACAGAGGTTTGGACATGTCCAGAGGAGGGACAGTGGTTTGGACATGTCCAGAGGAGGGACAGTGGTTTGGACATGTCCAGAGGAGGGACAGTGGTTTGGACATGTCCAGAGGAGGGACAGTGGTTTGGACATGTCCAGAGGAGGGACAGTGGTTTGGACATGTCCAGAGGAGGGACAGTGGTTTGGACATGTCCAGAGGAGGGACAGTGGTTTGGACATGTCCAGAGGAGGGACAGTGGTTTGGACATGTCCAGAGGAGGGACAGTGGTTATTGGAGGATGTTAGAAAAGCAGCTGTCAGAGACATATGGATGCAGTTGGAGAGGACATGGAGGTTGTTGGAGTGAGGACAGAGTGAGACAGAGGAGGACTCGCTGTGGAGAAGATGGAAACACTGAAAGAAGAAGAAGACGACTGAGTTATTGAAGGTCTTGAAGCTGTGATTTCAACCTGTTTCAGACAACTGGACTGACCATCACCCTGAACCTCCATTGCCACTTGTAAACTGAAAACTGAACTGTTCTGGTCCAAACCAGTTTGTCTTTGGAGAATGTACCAGTACACGGTAAATGGACCACACCAAAATAAAGACTTTTCTACTAATCTAATCTAATCTTATCTAATCTAATCTAATCTAATCTAATCTAATCTAATCTGAATCAGTCCTTCAGTGGAGTTTAATCTGAGCTTTGGATCCCATTCAGACTCTGATGGGACACATCGGAGACCATGGACACATTATCTGACGTTTGTACTGGTGGAATTGAACCTCCAACTCTCTTGTTGGAGGATGACTGCTCTAACCACTCAACCCGTGTGTTGAGGATGACTCTCTGCTACTACCACGTCAGGTTGTAGCTCAGCATCTGTGAAGTGTACAGGTTATGGACATCTTTGTGTTGGCTAAGGTCCAGCAGGTGTGTTGATGACGAGCTACGGCCGTTCTTCAACAGTTAACGACAAAGTTTGAAACGTAGATGTTTGACCTGTTCGCCCTCAGCCAGTGTGTTGAGGACGACTCTCAGCTACTGAACGTCACCAAACTGACTGAGCTACATTAGTGTTCAACACAGTCGGTTACCTGCGGTGGCCACTCTGCCATTTTCATGAAGTGTGTGTGACATGATTTTGCAACTACTGTATGCATAAAGCGGCAGAGCAGCTACTCTGCTTTGATTTTTTTGTACACAGATGCTTCGAATAATTAACATATAAAAGTATTTTTTAATAAAACAGTTCTCTTCAGAGCGTCGCCGTTTTCGGGTGGAGAAAGGAGGGGTCAAACGCCGACGCATTTTATGACACAATCGCCAGAACGCACCTTGTAAATAACTATGGCAGAGAACATTCAAACCGAGGAATTACGCAATTTAAGTGAAGATTTGAGCGACTTGTCTTCAGTTTGAGAAGCCGAAGTTAGTTCGAGTGATGAACAAGAAACAGCTGGTTCTACTTTTGGTCTGCAGCCGTATTTATTTTAGTCTTACCGTGCAGGGTGCGAGGGGGAGCCCAACATCAGATGAGCAAAGTTCCGATGGTGAAGGGCTGGAACCCGATCGTAGTCGTCTACAGAGCTGGCGATGTTAGAACACCCAAATGCAACACACACAACGTACCGGCATTTTTAGAAAATAGGCGATCTTGAAGACAATTACACTGCGTGCTAATAGCAGCGGCAGACAACCGTGCTGGTCCCTACGTCACGACGTCGCATGCGTAAGTACCCGGATGTCCCTTGACGAAACACGGCGCCAATTTTAAAATCACTTTGAAACAAATTTTCATTGATTTATCATTTTGCTTGTAAAAACGAACATAGTTGAATGAGACAACATATATATGTTGTGCCACTTTATGCATAGTTCCAAAATCATGTCACACACCCTTTAAATCTGGCGTGGTAGTAGCTGTGAGTGATCCCCAACGCATCCTCTGAGCGCTGACAGATCTCACAGAACTTAATGGAACAGCGGGCGACATGCATTCCTCCAAACAACAAAGGGTGTTTAAAAAAAAAAAAAAAGACATTTTCTGCTGCAGCAGAGGCAGAGCAGCTTCGGTCGACTGATCCTTCCTGCAGCACCTCGTTGTTCTGCTTCTGTATCGAGACAGAGCTGCCATGCACCGACGGACAAACACTCTGACGTGCACGTTCTCGACTATGTGTCATTTCACACGCTGAGCCACAGACCCTCAGAGCTCAGAAGAAGGTCGTGTTTAAATCAAAGACGCGGTCAACGTGTCGGCAGCTCTGCAGGAACTGCATCAGTGGATGAACAGATTGTTTCAGTGCAGCCTTAGAAAGTGTGGAACTCAATGTTTTAAGGGACACAAATTAATTTAAAAATAACTCAGACAGCAGAGTTTTCATATGTATCACCCCGTATAAGGACAAATTCAAAGTCAAAGTCAACTTTATTGTCAAAACTGCAATATGTACAGGACATACACAGGATTGAAGTTACATTGCATGCGTTGCATCTCAGTCCCTTCGGTGCAACAGTAACCATTTAAACACAAAAACACTAAAAAATTGAATAAACATAAGCATAAAATGAAATAATTAAAGGTATTGTGGCATGATTTTGTAAATTTGAATATTTGTCAGAACATATATATCTTATATCATTGAGCTCTGGTCGTTTTTGCATAATAAATTATAAATATATTAAATTTTTATTCCAAGTTATGGTAGTTTTTTTCTCTGGGATACGCCCCTAAAAATCTGCGCATTTCCGCAAAACGTCATCTTGACGTGACAACGGGAAGGCACGCTCCAACGTGCATTTAAATAATAATGGCGGAGCATGTCCTATCGCGTCTGAGATATCATTTTGAGACAGTAAATCTTCCAAAACTCTCATTAATAAACCCTCCCTGAATAAAAAAAACGAGATGTTACCTGATGGCGCAGACATAATTTAAAAATACATACATAGCAACGTGTTTGCTCCGGGCTCTCGGCTAATGTTTGTTAGCTGCTATCTCGGCTTATTACCGGTCGCGTCAGCGATATATCATTTTAAGACAGTAAATCATCCAAAACTCTCATTAATAGACTCTCCCCGAATAAAAAGAAACTACAGATGTTACCTGATCGCGCAGACATAATTTAAAAATACATCATTAGCAACGTGTTTGCTCCGGGCTCTCGGCTAATGTTTGTTAGCTGCTATCTCGGCTTATTACCGGTCGCGTCAGCGATATATCATTTTAAGACAGTAAATCTTCCAAAACTCTCATTAATAAACCCTCCCCGAATAAAAAGAAACGAGATGTTACCTGATGGCGCAGACATAATTTAAAAATACATACATAGCAACGTGTTTGCTCCGGGCTCTCGGCTAATGTTTGTTAGCTGCTATCTCGGCTTATTACCGGTCGCGTCAGCGATATATCATTTTAAGACAGTAAATCATCCAAAACTCTCATTAATAGACTCTCCCCGAATAAAAAGAAACTACAGATGTTACCTGATCGCGCAGACATAATTTAAAAATACATCATTAGCAACGTGTTTGCTCCGGGCTCTCGGCTAATGTTTGTTAGCTGCTATCTCGGCTTATTACCGGTCGCGTCAGCGATATATCATTTTAAGACAGTAAATCTTCCAAAACTCTCATTAATAAACCCTCCCCGAATAAAAAGAAACGAGATGTTACCTGATGGCGCAGACATAATTTAAAA
>JBBPBX010035787.1:7984-24728 GCA_038048925.1 Garcialebias charrua | reverse complement strand
TATACAGTATATATATATATATATATACAGTATATATATTTTGAAAAGCCTAGTTACGCAGTTTTACATCGTAAACGGAATGCGGAATATGGCGGATGGACCGGTTGTACGTCGTAAATGTAGCGGCGGAGGATTTCTGCCCTGTACTCTCTAAAAAAGCTAAGTCTGGTCCTCTGGACATTCAAAAAACAAAACAAAACTGTACTGTGAACGCGGTTTTACATCGTAAATGGAATGCGGAATATGGCAGATGGACCGGTTTTACGTCGTAAACGTAGCGGCGGAGGAATACACTACACCAGGGGTCACCAACCTTTTCGAAACTGAGAGCTACTTCGTGGGTACGGAGTCATACAAAGGGCACCAGTTTGATAAACTCTTCGGAAATAACAAAGCGTAAATTGAAAAATATGTATAATAAACATATTTTAAGAACATATTTTTAAGATAGACATTTTAAAATATATATAAATACAAAAAAAGAATAACAACTGAATAAAATGAAATTTTAAATGCAACTTAGTAGTGAGTTGTGCTATTTTTAGAACAGCTCCGGGGGCACCTCAAATGGTCCTTGGGGGCACCCGGGTGCCCGCGGGCACCACGTTGGTGACCCCTGCACTACACAGTCGGAGACCTTACTGTAAATGCTCTTGACCGAGGTTGACGGTGGTTTTACGTCGTAAACGGAACGGAATACGGCAGATGGACCGAGCTGGACGGCGGTTTTATGTTGTAAAAGTAATAGAGAATACGGCCGATGGACGGAGGAATATGGCATCACCAGCATCCCAGTAGGCCATAACTCTTTTTTCCCTTCCTTATGGCTCCCAAACGCATGGGTTTTTTTGATAATTATGTAGGGTACTGTACTGTGTTAGGATAGACTAAGTGCTTGGGAATACATTACTGTACATGTATATGGTGCAGTATGTACGTATATTTCGACTTACGTCGAAAATCGGTTTACGCCGCCGCGTAGGAACGGATCTACGTCGTAAGTCGAGGACTACCTGTATACTTCTATTAGGTAATGTTATTAAACATTGTGGGATAAATTTTCATTGTTATGCTGATGATATACAGTTATATTTGTCCATGAAACCCAATGAATCCAATCAGCTACTTGTACTACAAACATGTCTTAAAGACATAAAAACCTGAATAGTCGTCATTTTGAGAAAAATCCCAGCTTGTAGAAACTTTTTGTTGTTGCAGCTTACAGCCTTTTATTTCCATTACGGTTTTTGATTTGATAACAATTTTTCCACTTTCTGTTGATATCGGTCTGCAAACTTCTGCCGGAATCGATTCCTGATAGTTTTACATTTTATACAGTTTTTGTGACATTTATTATTTTAATGCTCTAAGTTCATTTCTGAGGAACCCAAAGATGATCAATTCCTGGGAAGTCTGCATTGTTGGCAGGCTGTAGCACTTTTAACAGTGCTGGGCAACGCTAATCCAAAAATTAGTTCCGTTATTTCTAAAGCACTTATTAATTAAATTAGGTCCGCAATTTCAAAAGCGCTTATGTATTAGCAATGCTAGCAGATGCTAATGCTAACACGCTAACCGCCATTTTGAAAAGGGCAAATGGCGAACTACTTTTTTTAATTCAGCAGATTGGACCATTTGAACCGGTTAAGCTCAGAAAAACCTTGTGCTTTAAAGTCAGCTAAGAAATATATTTTTTCTCAGCAAAGAAATAATTGTTTTTACCGTGTTTTCTTGGAAAGTCCTTAGCTTCTGTGGCCGTCGCCATTTTGAAGAGGGCAAATGGCAAACTACTTTTTTAAATCCAGACGCGTCGCGTAGGCCGCTGAGAAACATCCATAAGTTCACCCTCCATGTTAAAAACTCTTCGTCTGACTCTTCGAAAACAAGCAATAAGGCTGCAGAGTAACACACTGGCTGCTAACTGCGCTCTCTCTAGCCAAGAGACTGAGGGGGACGCTTTTTTGTCACGGACCACATCCGGCGCTGACAGGATATGGTCTGTTAGCAGTCGTCCGGTTGATTTAAGAGCCCGTAAATAAGTTTTTTCGTTTTTACTGATAGATAATTAGTTATTAGCGGTACTGCATTTTAAATAAAAATAGCGCAAATCCGCTTATGAATTATAAAAGTTAGTCAATCCGCTGTAAAGCTAACAAATTGTTTAGGTCCGCTATAAGCGGATTAGCGCTTTAGCGCTCCCTAGCGGTCTGGCGCCCACCTTTGACTTTTAAATTGCAACAAAACGAAACCCCAGCAAACAGTTTTGTAGGTTTAAAATGTGATTCAGGGCCGGGTGAGAGGCTGTGACGTCTGAGCTCTCCTCCCTCTGTTCTTCCCTCTGCTCCTGTTGATCGTCTGTGTTGGTGGTCTTCAGCTTTCCCTCCTTTTTCCTTTGGCCTTTGAGTGTCACACATTCATCAGCCTTTTCTACATCAGTGGCTGTAAAACAGCCCAAACCGTGCACGGTGCCGAGCTCCTGTTGATGCACGAGCCGTTAGACCCATTAAACCCAAGAACAAAGTCCTCCATGAGCCAGAGTGAGTTATTCTTTATAGCGTTCCAGCCTCCTTGATTTATTTAACAAGCTCCGTTCAGGACAGTTTAACCATCGCACAGAAATACAGGCATACGGCTCAATCACCTGCAGGACGGCTCGGCTAAAAGGCCCTAAAACCAGAAATCACTTGGATTAGTTTTAACACCGAAAGAAGCAGAACGTGGGTATTTCTGCAGACGGAGAGTTTCACGTTGAACACAAACATTAAACATCTGTAAAGTAAAATGGGCATCTTTTAACCGTGACTGAAAAAGTTGTATCAAAAACAATTTGATCCATTAAAAACTCTGACCCAGTTCATACCAGTTAACATTTCTTGTTTGCGTCTCTAAACGGAGAGGGGCAACAAAAGACCAGATGTGGGCTTCAATCCAGCTGCAGACAGCTGTTAGTCACAGAGACGGAAGATTTATTTTATGTTCATCTGTATGAATATTAAAATATCAGTCATGTGGAAGTCAGGTACTTTCACTGCAGTATTTTCATCGTACCCATTGTTTCTTATTTTAAACGGCATCAATCATTGTTTTTTCACTAAAGATTTACCAGCAGCCACTGATTAACAAACCTTGAAGTTTGTTAGTTTATCTTTTATAATAATTATTTAATTAGTTTACCATTTCTGACACTTGACAAACTAGCTTGAAGAACATTGGTGTAAACTGATAAACTTCGAGCCATATTTAATTATTTATTCACATATTTCTGTGTTTGCTTGAAAAGGGGGCGGAGCTTTGCTCAGAAGATGTTTACCTGCAGGGGTTGCTCCTCGCTCATGGTAAACATCCACCTGTTGTTTGGCTGAGACTTGAATCACCAACAGGTTTACCGTAAAGATCATCCTCTCTGCGCCTGACTGGCTCCTCAACTTTTACCCGGTCGTCGTTACTCGTCCGTCATGCGTCGCATGACCCAGTCAGAGCAGAGCAGGTCCTGACTTCCTGTTTCAGACGATGTCTCGTAGGTGAGGTAGTTTGGGATTAGATTAGAGTTGGTGACACTGAAACCTGCAAAGCATCATGTTTATGAGGAGTGATGGGACGCTAAGAACCGGCCCAGTTTGACCACTAACCAAGTGTCATTTTGCATTTTCTGACTTTTAAATCCTCTATTTTTACATGAGCTCTAGTTGATGTACAGATGTTAGTTTTGGGCCTAAACCCTTTGATTTGTAGTTACCGTATTTTCCGCCCTATAAGTCGCATCAGTCCAATTATGTCCAATAAAGTGGAAAACTCCATAAATATGTTGCTTCGTCCTATAAGTTGCATCTATTACGCATCACAGCTGACGTGTCACGTATGTTACGCGTCACCGCTGACAACCAGGAAATGTGGGCCGGTGTTTTGCCAAAAAGGGTTGGCTGCAAATGGCGGCCACAGGAGCGTGCATGGAAGGACTTTAACAAGATTAACACGGTAAAAACAATTGTTTGTTTGCTGAAAATTATAGCAAAGATGTGTCTTAGCTGAACTTTTCCTTAATAAATGAACGTAATTGTCAAATCAGCTGGATTTAAAATTTTGTTTCGCTAGGTACACCCGCACGGGTGGGAACGCTGCATTTCTTAGCAAGATAAACACCCAAATATATATACAGCTAACCCCCGAGGTACGAACGAGTTAGGGAGATAAGAACGGTTCGCAGCTCGATTCTGCCGTAGGTAGGGGGTTACATTTTTTTTTTTTAATTATTCATTCATTCATTCATTCAACCTTTATTTATCATGCTAACGGAGCGCGCGCACACATTTAAGCATGTACAGTAGTGTACTGTAATGTTAAACATTGCTATTCACATTTACAGAATAAATAAAAATATATTTTCTTACTTTGAGATGGTCAAAGCCGACATCTTAGGTTGCCATGCGTTGATTGTTGTCGGGCCGAGCAGCGCGGCGGCCGGCCAGTGAACCACCGCAGCTGCTCCAGACCTGTGTTAGCTAGCTGGCTAGCTTCTGCTAGCCAAGCCATGAGCTGGTGTTGGAGCGGCGGCGCGATCAATCTGCAGCTGCTGCTGCTGCCTGAGACATCCACAAAGTTCACAGAGACGTTTCCAGCTCGTAATTAATCCATATGAAGCCATCCTGGTCACCAGTCTTCGGCCGGCTACCGTGTTAGCTCCCGTGTTAGCTTCTGGAGCTAGCCAGGCCAGAGCCTGGCCGGAGGTGTTCGCGCGGCGGCCTGGCACGATCAGCGATAAATCCGCTGCTGCCTGAGACATCCACAAAGTTCACAGAGACGTTTCCAGCTCGTAATTAATCCATATGAAGCCATCCTGGTCACCAGTCTTCGGCTGGCTCCCGGGCAGCTAACCTAAAATGGCGTCCGGTGTTCTGTGACCGGAGACCCCAGTGACTGAACCTAAAATGGCGTCCGGTGTTCTACATTAATTTGTGACCGTGTAAACTGAAGACCTACTTCCTGTTGCCCAAGATTGCTCAAAAATGATCAGAAATGATCTTTTTTATCATAATTATTATTTATAAAGCCTTTAAAACAACCACAGCTGCAACAAAGTGATGTACACATGAAATTAAGAACATTTAAACACAAAAAAAAAAAAAAAAAATTTAATACAGTAATTTCATATTTTTATTAAATATGATACGTTCGTAGGTCCCGTTGTTCGTAGGTCGATGGAGTCGTAAGTGGGGGGTTACCTGTATTTGTTTGCTGACATTATAGCAAAAGTGTTTCTGAGCTGAATTTGACCTTTAAAAATTAACGTAATGTTCAAATCAGCTTGATTTAAATAGTTTCGCTTTGACGCTCTTCCAAACGTAAAATAAATACGAAATAAATTATAAATGAATAAATAATTAAATAAATAAATTATAAATGAATCGAATTTTCGTTCAAACATCTCCTAAAGCTAATCAGTTGTAAATGTCCATCCAGTGATTACTTTCTGTAAGTTTCATCAAAATTTGTCGTGTGGTTCTTGAGCTATTTTGCCAAAAAACACTGAGGAAAGAGTAATAATAATAATAACAAATTCAATTTATACCGCACTTTTCATTAATAAAAATCTCAAAGTGCTACAACAATAAAACAAGTGATAAAATCAAGTAAAATCAATAATGATATCAACTAAGATTAAAGACAGAATCATGTGGAGGTAGAATAGGCCTGCTTAAAAAATAAAAAAATAAAAAAGTGATAAAATCAAGTAAAATCAATAATAATATCAAAGAGTAGTTCCTACCTCCAGAGCAGGAGGCCGTGCTGCAACAGAGTGAGTCCGAGCAGAGGAGGCTTCTGTCGGCCACATGAGCTGGGAACGCTCGGTGAACCCTAGCGGCTGAAAGTGGTACTGCTCCATTTTTTTTGTCAAAATGAATGGAAACTGTCATATCTCAGCCAAAAATTGGTCTAAAAATATGGGAAAAAAATCCATAAATATGTTGCTTCGCCCTATATGTTGCAGGGCATGCAAATTAGGAAAAAAGGTGCGACTGATAGGCTGGAAAATACGGTAATCTTATTAACGAGCCTTCTCTGTGACGATGGTCCAGACGCCTCTCAAATCAAAGAGCGCTCCGTCTCTCAGACCTTCACCAGACCGGACGTTAATGTGGCCGACTGCCTGATGATTACAGCTCTTTCAGGAGGTCGGGTCAAGAGCCTCGACGAGGAGCCGGGCGGCGAGATGGTGAGGGGGGCGGCTCCTAATGAAGGGGTGTCCATGGTAACGAGAACAGCTGTGGTGAAAACGAAGACCCTGGTTGCTGTGGTTATGTGCCGCATTTGTGTGCACTCTTCTTTTATGCTCTCACTTTTTGTCCTCGTCTTTTCCCATCCTTCAACCTCTCCGTCCCAAGTGTTCGTCCCCCTCAGCTCGTCTCTGTCTCATGGCCTCGTCAGTGTCCTCAGCCTTCATGAACACTCCTCCTTCTCCTCCTCCTGGATGTTTTACTGCCGCTCGTTCATCGCCTGCTCTTGACCTTCGTGTTAAAGCCGAAGCGCTCGCCGTAGCTGCAGTTTACAGGCAGCAGGACGAGACCGGCTGCACGGACCTCAACCAGAACCTGGACGTTTAAAGTTTAACTGTTAGCACAGACTGAAACAGGCGCTTGATATAATGTTTCAGGTTGGAAAGATGTTCAGAAAAGCACATGCACTTTTGGTATTTCATCCATTTTTAACCAGGATTTATATAAAAATAAAAATAAGAACACGTTTAACTCCTGAAAATGATTTTACATTAAGAACCTTCACTTCTTTTCTCGTTTCTGCTTTTATCTGTTTCTCTGCCCTTTTACTTCTGCTCATTAACAACAATCCCACAGCTAAAGGCTCGTTTTGTTCCCCCCGCAGCTTCATAAATCTGTCGCTCCGTCTATAAGTCTGTCTCCTCCTTCCTTTTCCCACCATCTATTTGAACAAAGCTGCACTAACTGACCTGGAGATCCACACATTCATTCTGAAATAATCGTATGAACGCTATTCATTCAGCAATATATGCAAACTACTGTATAGTAATTAGTGAGTGACCTCCTGTTACCCTTGGATAAACGTTTTTGTTAAAACTGACTATGAGTTAAGTGTTTGATATTAAAACCCCATGATATTTGAGATCTTGCATGATTATAAAATATTTTCCTGAATTTTCAACATTTTCCTGACCTTTTCTCAACGCTCAAAGCTTTTCTCCATTTTTATCCAGCTGCTATCAATGAATATTTCAACAAAACGTTGATTATCCGGTGATATGACGACAATACATGTATCTGGAATTATTTTCCTCATTGTAAAGCTTAAATTGTTGCAAGTTTCTATCCTCACAAGGTTCAGTTTTCTGAAAGTCAAACATCAATAACAGTTGCAACAATGACTGAGGAAAAGTTCGTCTTCCAGACATACCTGCTCAGTTTCAGGGACGGCAGCGATGCAGCAGATTGCTCCTCTTCCTCTGTTTCCTGAGCCACAGTTTCCATCATCTCGCTAACTGCGTGTTGCAGCGACGCTCGTTAAGAATCGTGTGCTTTTATCTAGCAGTTATTTACATGAATACGTTTTTTAATGCATGTTTTTAATCTCATTTAAATGTTGACAGATAGAGCTAATGCAACGAAAGAGATGTCATGTGGTTGGCAGCGCAGTTTGAGGAGCATGTCTCCCTTTGAAAGAGCTTTACATAAAATCCTAACACGAGCCCCAAAAAACTGCACAGTCAGTGAATTCATCACGAGTCGACCGGATGCTTTTATTTAATGTTAAAACATTTGAGGCACAGAAACAAATCATCTTAAATTATTCCTCCCCGGTACATAAGCTAAAATGTTGCAATTAAACAACGTAAACGCAGCTTTCGGTTGTTGTGTCACTGTTCTTTATGTGAAGCGTTCAGTTTCCCTGGGAAGAACCAGTGTTTGTCTGCTTTATCTTTATGAGCAGAGTGTTTGGACACGTCAGGAGGACGAGTCCGAGTGTTTGACTGATGACTTTAGCTCTTTGTCCTGCCGTCGACACTCCAACACAGACGTGATGTTTCGGCTTTGACCCGGCACTTATTGCTCTCAGAGTCGGCGTCGCCCGCCGCGATGCTTCTCCTGAGGCTGGTGGTTGAAATGAAGCAGAACCAGAACCGGGTCCCAGAGGTCAGGATGGTCTGGTGCTTCCAAACGATCACGTCTGTCACTTTGTGCAGAACAGTTCGGGCTCAGACTGATCTGATGTTCGCTAAGTTGAAGCATCACTTCCTGTCGAACCTGCGGCACTTCATGTTGCACCACAGAGGCTGCACCTTCTGAGATGGACTGGCTATTTGAGTCAAGTGTCCTGGAGGAGGAGGAGGAGGAGGAGGAGAAGGAGGAGGACAGCTCTGCTCTTTTGATCCTGCAGGGTGAAGGAGAGGACAGGAGTAACTGGGCTTTGTTTTCTGAAAACAAGAGCTTTGGCTCTGGTGTGCGTGTGTGTGTATTATTTTGTGTGTGTGTGTGTGTGTATGTGTGTGTGTGAGACTTCAGCAGCTCCAGGAGTCGACATTTTTGAAACTGAAAACACGACCTGCGACCCAGTTTGACTCAACATTAAAATCTTTTTGCTTGAATAGTTTTCGTTTATAATTTGTTTCTCATGGAAGTCCTCTGTCTCTCGTTTCCTGAAACAACAACAACAACAACAACAACAATAAAACAGTTTAATCTGTTTTTAGTTTGTTGTCTGTGACTTCCCGTCTGACTCCAGGTGTGTCACACTCGTCATCACCTGAGCTCTCATCTCTGACCGGTTTCTGTTTGGCTCTTGGATCCAGCTCCTGGTAATCCGTCCTTGTGAGCTTGTCTGGGGGCCAAACTCGTCTTCCCTCGTCTCCCGTTCCCCTCCCCGTCTAATCTCTTAATGGCGTCTGGAGGTATCACTGCCTGTCTGTCTGGACGTCTCGGCTGCTCTCAGAGTAAAACACGTCTCACATTCAGGAGGTTAAAGACGTTCCTCCCTGCTCAGGTTGTTCTGACTAACAAACATCCTTGAAAACGTCTTGGATTTATAGTTTTAGTCCTAAAAGTTTTTAAGATGCACAAAAATCACTCGACTAGCTGAAATATGCAACTTTTTTTCTAATTTATCTCCTTTCTGGTTGTTTGGTCAGTTGTGAGAGTAAAAACAGCAGTGACATAAATCTCTGGATTAAGATGAAATAGTTTTTGTAGTTTCTGCGAATAACGACAGTTAACGTCGCCAGATCAGGGTTTAAAACGCCCCCTGCGCCCTGCAGTCCCCCTCCTGCACAGCAGGGGTCACTACAGAGAAAAAGCATCAACAGCAGCAGATGAAGAGTTTACAGAAGTAAACACAGTTTCAATGTAGTCGCTCACTCGGGGTTAGAGTTACTGAGAGAGTTAAAGCTGCAGTATGTAGCTTTTTTTATGAACATATTTCTTCACTCTGTCACTACCTCCTGACAGACTGATGTTAGCCAGGTAATCTCTGAAAAAAAAAAAAAAAAAATATTGTCCCCTTGCTTCTCCAGGTGGTAAATAAGCATTTCTAAAAAGAAAAGGTGACCCACCATTTTCCAGCCAATAAAAACAGAGTTTGTAACCAGCCAATAAAAACAGAGCTTGAATTTGAATCAGCCAATAAAAACAGAGCTTGAATTTGAAATTTAACAGACCACAAGGGGGCAGAGCGGGATCAGAATGCTTTGCCTGTTGAAAATATTTCTAAGTGCTGGAGTTCTACAGAAACTGCATACTGTACCTTTAAGGACGATATGCAAAACAAAGTTTGATTTCTGAGTATTTTACCACCCTGCCATATTTACAACTTCTCAAAAGTTATTCCAAAATACTAAAATGTATACCGGTAATTTGTCTTAAAAGTACCTGTCATAAGATATCAGCCAAGTGCAGCTGCTCACAAGTTTCGGTCTCTTTGCTGCTTTTAAAAAGACAAACCAACAAATTCAATCACTTTAGGATGTGAGATAAATTACACTTAAAGGCTGTTTAAAGCTGCACTATGTAACTTTGTAGTGCAGTCTGTAACTTTTCTAACAATATATTTTTAACATATTTCTTCACTCTGTCACTATCTACTGACAGACTGGTGTTAGACAAAGTAATCTCTGAAAAAAACTATAGTCCCCTTGCTTCTCTATCAGCATTTATAAAAACACTAAAAACACAGAGTGACCCGCCGTTAACCAGCCAATAAAAACAGAGTTTGTAACCAGCCAATAAAAACAGAGCTTGAAACCAGCCAATAAAAACAGAGCTTGAATTTGAATCAGCCAATAAAAACAGAGCTTGAATTTGAATTTCAGCAGAGCCTCCCCCTCAGAGCCATATATGGCTCTGAGGGGGAGGGATCAGAATGCTTTGCCTGTTGAAAATTTTTCTAAGTTCTGCACTCTACAGAAAGTTACACATAGCACCTAATAAAGTAATGAATATAAATGTGATAAAAAAAATTGTGCTGCATGAAACCTTAAATCTTAACAAAACTGTTAATGTATAAAACAGATTAAATATGAACTACAAGTACACGCTGATAGAGAGGAGTTTCTGTAATTATTGTTTGATTTCTATATTTAATAATGAATGAACTTCTTATTTGTCTTAATGGGAAAGTTGATTTTTTTCAAATGTGTATTTGATATTAAGGTTGGGAGCAGAAGTTTTACTTTGCGATGCGTTCAAGTGTTGTCGTTCCCCCCAGCTCTTGGTGATCCGAGCAGCAGGGTCTGCTCTTAATGACTTCACGGCCAATAAACTTTAAAAGCTTTAACGACACGGAGGAATTAATTTCTGCCACGTTGTTAATCTGACTGCCAGCTCCAACCTGCTGCTGTTTGCAGCCGACGCAGAAACAAATACAAATAAAAATCTCCTTTTTCTGTTTTCTCTGCTCCACTTTGTGGCTTTTTAAAGCTGTGGCATCGTTTCCCGACCCAACAGTTTCAACCAGGAGAAACAAAAAGTTTGTTGTAGCCGAGTGTGAGAGAACTTTGTTTTCTGCTGAATAAGATGTCAGAGAGTTGGTTCTGCAGAGTTCTGTGGGTCTGGATCCGGTCCCAGTCTGCCCCCTGTGTGCAGAGTCTGAACCTGCAGGAGAGCTGTGGGTCTGACTGTGAGGCGTTCAGGTGCCTTTACTGACCTGCGTCAAACTCCTCCTGGTGCTTCAGCTCCAGAATGAGGGGTCAGAACTCCTAACATGCTGTTTTTGAACGCAGTTCACCATTGGGAGAGGTCAGAGGTCAACATGCAGATGTTTCATTCTCATGAAACATCTCTAATTTATATTTCTTTATCTGAGAGGCTGTTTCTGTGCCAAAAACTGTGATTGTTTTTATAAATTAGTGATTTTGAGCGACTCGGTGTAAAAAAAGAAGAAAAAAAAGACAAATTTATTTTTAATTTATCTGCGTTCAACGGGGCCAACACTTTCACTAATTAAAAAACCGGTCTGCTGCTCTCCTGGTTTGCTGGTCCTATGGTACAAACCGGATTCCAAAAAAGTTGGGACACTAAACAAATTGTGAATAAAAACTGAATGCAATGATGTGGAGGTGCCAACATCTAATATTTTATTCAGAATAGAACACAAATCACAGATCAAAAGTTTAAACTGAGAGAATGTATCATTTTAAGGGAAAAATATGTTGTTTCAAAATTTCATGGCATCAACAAATCCCAAAAAAGTTGGGACAAGTCCATTTTTACCACTGTGTGGCATCCCCCCTTCTTCTTACAACACTCAACAGACGTCTGGGGACAGAGGAGACCAGTTTCTCAAGTTTAGAAATAGGAATGCTCTCCCATTCATGTCTAATACAGGCCTCTAACTGTTCAATCGTCTTGGGCCTTCTTTGTCACACCTTCCTCTTTATGATGCACCAAATGTTCTCTATAGGTGAAAGATCTGGACTGCAGGCTGGACATTTCAGTACCGGATCCTTCTCCTACGTAGCCATGATGTTGTGATTGCTGCAGAATGTGGTCTGGCATTATCTTGTTGAAAAATGCAGGGTCTTCCCTGAAAGAGATGACGTCTAGATGGAGCATATGTTGTTCTAGAACCTGAACATAGTTCTCTGCATTAATGGTGCCTTTCCAGACATGCAAGCTGCCCATGCCACAAGCGCTCATGCAACCCCATACCATCAGTGATGCAGGCTTCTGAACGGAGCGTTGATAACAACTTGGGCTATCCTTGTCCTCTCTGGTCCGGATGACATGGCGTCCCAGTGTTCCATAAAGAACTTCAAATCGTGACTCATCTGACCACAGAACAGNTTGAGCTCTTAATGACTTCACGGCCAATAAACTTTAAAAGCTTTAACGACACGGAGGAATTAATTTCTGCCACGTTGTTAATCTGACTGCCAGCTCCAACCTGCTGCTGTTTGCAGCCGACGCAGAAACAAATAAAAATAAAAATCTAAATCTCCTTTTTCTGTTTTCTCTGCTCCACTTTGTGGCTTTTTAAAGCTGTGGCATCGTTTCCCGACCCAACAGTTTCAACCAGGAGAAACAAAAAGTTTGTTGTTTCTGTAGTGGAGTGTGAGACGAACTTTGTTTTCTGCTGAATAAGATGTCAGAGAGTTGGTTCTGCAGAGTTCTGTGGGTCTGGATCCGGTCCCAGTCTGCCCCCTGTGTGCAGAGTCTGAACCTGCAGGAGAGCTGTGGGTCTGACTGTGAGGCGTTCAGGTGCCTTTACTGACCTGCGTCAAACTCCTCCTGGTGCTTCAGCTCCAGAATGAGGGGTCAGAACTCCTAACATGCTGTTTTTGAACGCAGTTCACCATTGGGAGAGGTCAGAGGTCAACATGCAGATGTTTCATTCTCATGAAACATCTCTAATTTATATTTCTTTATCCGAGAGGCTGTTTCTGTGCTGAAAACTGTGATTGTTTCATAAATTAGTGATTTCGAGCGACTCGGTGTAAAAAAATAAAATATATATTTTTTTAATTTATCTGCGTTCAACACTTTCACTAATTAAAAAACCGGTCTGCTGCTCTCCTGGTTTGCTGGTCCTGAGGTACAAACCGGATTCCAAAAAAGTTGGGACACTAAACAAATTGTGAATAAAAACTGAATGCAATGATGTGGAGATGCCAACATCTAATATTTTATTCAGAATAGAACACAAATCACAGATCAAAAGTTTAAACTGAGAGAATGTATCATTTTAAGGGAAAAATATGTTGTTTCAAAATTTCATGGCGTCAACAAATCCCAAAAAAGTTGGGACAAGTCCATTTTTACCACTGTGTGGCATCCCCCCTTCTTCTTACAACACTCAACAGACGTCTGGGGACAGAGGAGACCAGTTTCTCAAGTTTAGAAATAGGAATGCTCTACATTCATGTCTAATACAGGCCTCTAACTGTTCAATCGTCTTGGGCCTTCTTTGTTGCACCTTCCTCTTTATGATGCACCAAATGTTCTCTATAGGTGAAAGATCTGGACTGCAGGCTGGACATTTCAGTACCGGATCCTTCTCCTACGTAGCCATGATGTTGTGATTGCTGCAGAATGTGGTCTGGCATTATCTTGTTGAAAAATGCAGGGTCTTCCCTGAAAGAGATGATGTCTAGATGGAGCATATGTTGTTCTAGAACCTGAACATAGTTCTCTGCATTAATGGTGCCTTTCCAGACATGCAAGCTGCCCATGCCACAAGCGCTCATGCAACCCCATACCATCAGTGATGCAGGCTTCTGAACGGAGCGTTGATAACAACTTGGGCTATCCTTGTCCTCTCTGGTCCGGATGACATGGCGTCCCAGTGTTCCATAAAGAACTTCAAATCGTGACTCATCTGACCACAGAACAGTCTTCCATTTTGCCACACTCCATTTTAAATGACCCCTGGCCCAGTGCAAATGTCTGAGCTTGTGGAGCTTGCTTAGAAATGGCTTCCTCTTTGCACTGTAGAGTTTCAGCTGGCAACGGCGGATGGCACGGTGCAGTGCTGGGCAGCGCTAATCCAAAAATTAGTTCCGCTATTTCTAAAGCACTTATTAATTTATTTAGGTCCGCAATTTCAAAAGCGCTTATGTATTAGCAATGCTAGCGGAAGCTAATGCTAACACGCTAACCGCCATTTTGAACAGGGCAAATGGCGAACTACTTTTTTTAATCCAGCAGATTTGACCATTTCGTGAACCGGTTAAGCTCAGAAAAACCTTGTGCTATAAAGTCAGCTAAGAAATATATTTTTTCTCAGCAAAGAAATAATTGTTTTTACCGTGTTTTCTTGGAAAGTCCTTAGCTTCTGTGGCCGCCGCCATTTTGAAGAGGGCAAATGGCGAACTACTTTTTTAAATCCAGACGCGTCGCGTAGGCCGCTGAGAAACATCCATAAGTTCACCCTCCATGTTAAAAACTCTTCGTCTGACTCTTCGAAAACAAGCAATAAGGCTGCAGAGTAAAGGCTGGAGTAGAGCTGAGCATCCTGCCTGTACGCCGCGTTCGCTGGCACAGCTCTGCTTTCAGTTCTCATGTTAAATGCTCGCGTTTTCGCTCCAAATTCTTGTTGTAATTTGAGCCGCTGCGTGCAGAGGGGACAAACTGAGGTTGCTGATTGGTCACTTGCTGACACGCCTACTGAAATAATTGACAACTCGAGTGGGACAACCAGCTGGCTTCAGCTGCACCCGAGCCGCGGTCGCTCGGCTGCTGCCGCTGCGGTCTTTCTAACTTTATATGTTACTAAAAACTTCTAAAAAATATAAATAAAAACGGAGCGCTTTTCTTGCAGCCCACAGCCCACCAGGAAATATTTAAAACCTCGCGCAGCCAGGTAGGACATGAATTCATTGATTTCAGTCATGGAGTGAACGGAGGATGAAGCTTTTACTTGACTTTTGGCAAAAAACAAAACAAAAGTCCTGATCAGCGATGAAGAAGGGGAATTTAATTCATTTGTGTAACATATAAAACAGTCCGGCCCCGGCCAATTTATGGTGAGATACCGCGCAAGCGTGCGCGGTCGTAAAAAAAGAGCTTTGCGCGTTCGTGCCACGCGGTGCTACGCTTGTGCCTCAGCGTACGTACGTCGTACAGAGGCGTACTCCATGTACGCTGAGCTCTACCGGGGGCTTAACACACTGGCTGCTAACTATATGCTCTCTCTAGCCAAGAGACTGAGGGGGACGCTTTTTTTGTCACGGACCACATCCGGCGCTGACAGGATATGGTCTGTTAGCAGTCGTCCGGTTGATTTAAGAGCCCGTAAATAAGTTTTTTCGTTTTTACTGATAGATAATTAGTTATTAGCTGTACTGCATTTTAAATAAAAAAAAGCGCAAATCCGCTTATGAATTTTAAAAGTTAGTCAATCTGCTATAAAGCTAACAAATTGTTTAGGTCCGCTATAAGCGGATTAGCGCTTTAGCGCTCCCTAGCGGTCTGGCGCCCACCTTTGGCATGGTGGATTGTGTTCACTGACAATGCTTTCTGGAAGTATTCCTGAGCCCATTCTGTTATTTCCTTGACAGTGGCATTCCTGTTTGAGGTGCAGTGACGTTTAAGGGCCCGGAGATCACGAGCATCCAGTAGAGTTTTACGGCCTTGACCCTTACGCACAGCGATTGTTCCAGATTCTCTGAATCTTTTGATGATGTTATGCACGGTTGATGATGATAACTTAAAAGTCTTTGCTATTTTACGCTGGGTAACACCATTCTGGTATTGCTGCACTATCTTTCTGCAACAATGGTGGAATTGGTGATCCTCTTACCATCTTGGCTTCTGAGAGACACTGACACTCTGAGAAGCTCTTTTTATACCCAATCATGTTGTCAATTGACCTAATTAGTGTTAATTGGTCTTCCAGCTGTTTGTTATATGCTCAATTTCCTTTTTCCAGCCACTTATTGCTACTTGTCCCAACTTTTTTGGGATTTGTTGACACTGAAATTTTGAATCAACATATTTTTCCTTTAAAATGTTACATTTACTCAGATTGAACTTTTGATCTGTCATCTATGTTCTATTCTGAATAAAATATTGACATTTGGCACCTCCACATCATTGCATTCAGTTTTTATTCACAATTTGTTTAGTGTCCCAACTTTTTGGGAATCCTGTTTGTACACTAAACGTCACGGCAGAGAATAAAGGAGGGGGTAGCTGTATAGTCCAAGGTTACATACAGGATGCACGGTGGTGATGTGGGTGTCCTCATCCTGCTCTTCTTCCTTCCCGCTGCCCTCCATCTTTTTATGTTTCCTGTTTCCTCCTGCAGCTGGTCCAGATGAACTCCATCGAGCTCTTTGACTTTAAAGGCCTTCAAAACCAATGAAAAGGTTCAAGTCTGTGCTCTGCTCAGGGAGTTGAACGCTGCTCCTCTGTCTGCTCCTCCGTTTTCTCCTCTGTCTGCTCCTCTGTCTGCTCCTCTGTCTGCTCCTCTGTCTGCTCCTCTGTCTGCTCCTCTGTCTGCTCCTTCGTTTTCTCCTCTGTCTGCTCCTCTGTCTGCTCCTCCGTTTTCTCCTCTGTCTGCTCCTCTGTCTGCTCCTCTGTCTGCTCCTCTGTCTGCTCCTTCGGCAGCTCCTTCGGCTGCTCTTTCGGCTGCTCTCGACCTGCGGCTCATTTCCATCCTCACATGTTTTTATGGCTCCGCCGTGACACCGGCTCTTTGTGAACCTGGACAGGAATTTGTTTGACTCCGTTTATCGTTTCAAGGCAGAGTGTGTGTGTGTGTGTGTGTGGGTGTGTGTGTGTGTGTGTGT
>JBBPBX010035786.1:0-18025 GCA_038048925.1 Garcialebias charrua | reverse complement strand
TATATATATCTATATATATATATATATATACATACATGTATATAGATAGATAGATAGATAGATAGATAGATAGATAGATAGATAGATAGATAGATAGATAGATAGATAGATAGATATTATATAGGATACGGTTTTTGTATGACAACCCAGTGACAAAGATGCCTGCAGCGCCAGCACAACGTTATGACATCATGTGCGCCGTTGAGTTTAGATTTGTGAAAATTTACTATTTTGCACTGTTTGAGTGTTGTCATTGCATTAGAGAGTAAATATCATGGATAAATTTGACATTAAACATAATCCAAGTTGATGTGTTACATTATTTTCAGCCCCCTTTTTGGCATCTGTGTTTGGTAGCAGACCAAATTGACAAAGACCATGCAGAATAATGTATTTTAATTCCACAGCAGAGAAAGATATGTAGTCTCTGTAAGTAGGTGTAGGTGGGAAATATCGGTTATCAGCCAAATAAGTTCTAGCATATCGTATATCGGCCAAAAATCCTATATTGTGCATCCCTACCTTAAATCTAAGTTCTGAATAAACGAATAAAAGCTTAGTACTTGGTTTTGCCCAATAGTGATTCATCTTCAACGTATGAACGTTTTATAAATGAATAATGCTTTATAACTTGTTTAATTACTCATGAAGAATCATATTTAAAGCATTAATAAGCATTTATAAAGAAGCCCATATTAGGAAATGTTAAAGTTTTTGAAGCACATGATATAGTTAATAAAACTAAAATAAAGCTAAGATTTTAGATTTTATAAAATGCAGTTATGTCACTTGTGTTCAGCTGTCTGTATTTCTTAAGTACTGCCTGTTTTGCCCAATAATTGATCAGAGGTGGCACAATACACAAAAGTCCATTTAAATCATTTGGCTTTAGTTGAGTATGTAATAAAACACTTATTGCTAATAACTTTAACCTTGAATGCTCTAATCACATCATTTGTTGCTTGCTTATTGGAATGACAGATAAACTGTGAGTTAAGACACAAAAACTATAATTTAGTGTCCAGGAATGATAACTTCTTTCACTACAGATGAAATTAGCCATTTTAAGTTATTAACCATGAACAAACTTTTTTTAATACAGTATCATTTTAAATGTTAGATTTTGAGGCGGTTGCTATTTATTCCCTTCAGTTTTAAATGCTGTGAATACCTCACCTTGACATGTTCTGCGTGTGTATATTCCACCACGAGCTTCAATCCATCTCGACCATTGCTTCCAGTGGTGATAAATAATTCTGTGCACTTCAGTCACATTAAAGCTGTTTTCAATTAGATTTAAAAACATAAAATAAAATCCCCACAACAAGGCATTTTATCTGTGTAGAAGGATTTGGTGACGTGAATATTATTTAACTGAATTCCCATGTTTTCAGAATCAGGATATGGTACGCTTATAGTTTCCATTAAAAAAAATAGAGAAGTGGATTGTTCTGAAAGTTTGTCTCCTGTTGCACATTCCATTATCAGAAATCAATGTGTGCATCTAGCTGTTGCTGGCTTGTTGTTACCGTACTTGGGTTTCTGTATCTTTGTAAAAAAGAAAAGTCTATATTTTGCTCTCAGGCACATTTTTAAGCAGATTTCACTTAGCATATGTAGATTTCTAGCCTTTTAGCTCTCTAGCCTCAAAACCCTTGTAAATGATGTATATCTAAAATGTAACTAAGCTAACACACGCTCATTCTCACAGGGGAAGTATACTGTGTCCACCACCCATTGCCTTTTGTCGTTGTTTTTATTGAGCTCTTCTCGTACAATCCAGACAACAGTGAAGAAATCTTCTTCAGTTTCATTGCACTATGGTGTGTTTTGACAATGACTTTGGGAAGTGTCTTTTTTTTTTTTTTTTTTGCCAATGATACCAAAAGCATCTTGAATCGCTAAATTCAAACTTTTGTCGACTTAAAATAATTTGCTCAAGAAAGACTGACAAGCCTTTATTCTGCGTGCCAAGTTAATTTCTGACTTCTTGCCTTTTTGTTTGAACTTCCTAAACTGTCCGTCCACTAGTTGAAAGTCTCATGTAAAAAAAAAAAAAAAAAAACTTCAAACAACTCAACTGTTTTGAATGTTCGCACTAAGTGCATTGTATTGCCTGTTTAAAAAAAAACAAAAAACTTTTTATTACTCAAGCATGTATCAGTTTGTAATACTTCAGGATCCTTGTATATGTAAAAGATGACCTTCTAGTGCCAACATATTTTACTGGTGTTTTGAGGACAACGTTATGGACGACAAGGCGACCAGTAGGGCTGGTCTGGTTTGGATAACACATTCCTGTTCTTTAACATGCTGCTGCCGAGCCGCCGCTTCAGAAATGGGGGCGTGGCCTTCAACAGCAGCCCATAGATGTGGAAAATCATCACTTCCATCACTTAAATATAATTTCGAGTTATAAACGAGTTCAGGGTAGGCGGTTCAGAAAAGTGTCATTTCTGTATAGTTTCAATGAAGGGACGGCAAATTATTGGTATTCAGTCTGGGCCTTGAACTTTATTTTATTTCTATTTTACAATCTGTACAGTCATATTGCTCAACCACTGCAGTCATTGTTAATTCTTGTACAAGTTGTATCACTGGTTGTTGTACCATATCTGACATTTGTAATTATGAAATAATACACTGCCATTTGTATTAAAAAAGAAAAACTGTCTTGACTATTTTTATGGGCGCGTAATAATGTTCTGGTTCAAGTTTATTGTCATTCACATCACATGTGGTACATGAGGTGGAATGAAATTGTGTACTCAGGGTCCCAGTTACACACAAAAATAGCAAAAATATAAAGTATAAAACGAAACCACGTATAAAGGTCTAAGATATAGGCTAAACACTAATAATTTAATACGGTATATTAAACAGCAGCCCGAACATGAGTCTGTAGTGAGTGAATGGGTATGAATGAATACATGAGATGATCAGCATCACAGATAAGTCACATATCTCCAGTTACAGTGATTTTCCTGGTTAGATATTCATGAGTCTTAGCCTCAGGGTAGAAGCTGTTCCTCAGTCTAGTGGTTCTACACTTCATGCTCCTTAACCTCCTTCCTGAGGGAAGTGGAGCAAAACATGTGTGCTGGGTGAGTGGGGTCCTTCATGATGCAGGTGGCTCTCTTCCTGCATCTGGAGGTGTAGATGTCTGTGATAGTGGGGAGACTGCCTCCAACAGACTTCTGTGCAGCCTTCACCACTCTCTGCAGAGCTTTTCTTTCTGCAGCTGTGCAGCCTCCATGCCACACGTTGATGCTGGAGCACAGGATGCTCTCCACTGCACACCTGTAGAAGGAGGTGAGAACTGGGCTACTCAGACCAGCTCGTCTCACTCCCGGCACAAATGCACAGTTAGTGGCAGGGCTACCCTCCTCCCAGTTTAACCCTTCTTGGAGATGTTCATTTATTTATTTATTCACTTATTTTTGAGTGTGTATAAAAATATGAAACACCACATCCCAATGGGTTGAATTTCTGAGCTGACACACCAGATGGACTAGATTCTTCTGCAGGACAGCTGCTGCTGATCTGCTTTGTAACTCCTTCAAGTTCAAGGCTGTCTTCCTAAGCGAGCCAAAGCTCTTATTTATGTTTTTAGCAATGATGTCATTGTGACACCACTCAGCATCCACTGGAACTTATTTCCACCAATCCCAGCTCAGCAGCTGCACTTTCATCTGCATAACATACCACCCATGTTAATGACATCACTCCTGTCGCCATGACTCCTCCCACAACAATTTTACAAGGTTTGATTTTGCCTATAGCAGCATACGGATAGCTCAGGAAGCCCAAGACAACCCTATAGGATTTATCAAAAAGGAAATACGTAAGCCTAAACTTAAAACTGGACAATGTGTCAGCTTCACGGACAGAAACTACTTGGTTCCACAAGAGAAGAGGCTGACAACTGAAAGATCTTCCTCCCATTCTGCTTTTGGAAACTCTAGAAACCACAAGTAAACCTGCAGTCTGAGAACAAAGTGCTCTGTTAGGAAACTATGGAACAATAAGCTCTAATATAAGATGAAGCTAGGTTGTTGAGTGCTTTGTTTATCCTAGTCAGTTGAGTTATGTTGTGCTGCATTTATCCCAAGCAGCTAATAAATGTGAAGAAACCCACAGCTGCTCACCGACAGCATTAGGTAACTGAAACAACCTGATATCAACGCAACAAAATTATAAATAAAAAACAGCATTTTTTTTATTTTGAACAGATTGGAACTGTAAAACAAATACACATGTACTAGTTTAATTTAGGAAACATACTTTCAGCTTAAAATGGAGCAGCAGGCACTGCACAATGCAGTGAAGGACTATTACAACAAACATGAATTTCAGCTAAAGGATATATAGTTTGTCCTTGGGTGTCCTGAAAGGCTCTTTAAAAAAAAAAAAAGATGATTATTTTTACAAAACATAACTGTATTTATGTATTATAAAATCTCAAAGCGGGCATTTTAAATAAACTATAATCTACCAATGTCTCTGTCTAGATTTATCCAGGTTTTCATTTACAAAAACAGAAAACCTGACTTACAACGAAGGCATGAGGAAAATTTAGATTTCCCTCCGCAAATCCATTCTGAAACTTACTGAAGGTGCCAGTTCAAGAGGAAACAAAACCAGATTACTTTCCAGTTTCAGCAGGTAATGTGCACATGCACTCAGTCTAATAAATCTGTTGTTCAAATTGATAGATTAGCTTCTCTTAAGCCAATACAAAATTATTTTCTATGGGATTAGGCTTAATTGAACTGGTAAACGTGTTACTAAATTTAGTTTTTGTCGAGTTTGGACTCGGCAGATATTGGATACTTTTCTTCAATAAATAAATGACCAAATATCAAATTTTGTCTCTTTATTTTTATTCTCTTTATCTACTTTTAGGACTTGTGGGAAAATCTGACAACGTTTTAGTTCATATTTATGCAGAAATATAGAAAATTCTTAAGGGTTCACAAACTTTCAGGCACCACTGCCTACAAAAGCCTTAGCATTTTCAAAAATATAAATAAATAAAGTTGCCTAAGCAACCAAAATATGAAAATAGACATTCTCATTACTGTTTTTTTTACGACATTTCTGATTCATAATTGCCTTTTAATTGTTGCAAAACAACAGCACTTCCTATTATTTGGTTATGATGCCATCCAGATGGTGAAGGAGACAAGCAGGTTGAGCAGAAGCGTCAGCGGCGTCGTGCAGTCCAGATACAACATGGAGCTCACTCCACACACAGCAGTCAAATGGGCGCTCATCTTGCTGAACACAATCTTTCGCACGGTGGTGCAGAACTGAATGAACATAAAAAATAAAATTAAAACATTAGGTGATGTTGTAGTAAAGCACTGAAGTTTTGCTTAAAATAAGTGGACTGGAGAAACAGATTGTGTAAATGTACTCAAATGCTTATATATAGTAAGACTTTTGGTATTAATGTATTGTGAAATTTTCACAAGAACATTTGGCTTAGGTCTAATTTACTCTGAGTAATACAGCTTGCCCTAAAAAAAGAGCTGGCCGTCTCTCAAAATGTCATAATTCTAACATTTAAAAGAGTGAAATAACAGTGAATAGAGTTGATAAATCTTTGCAAAGAAATTTCAAATGTACAGTATTACTCAAAGTTATAATCATAACTGGATCATAAAAATGTGAGCTGTCCATATGCTGTTCAGTTTTATTTATGTTTATTTAATATTTATTGAATGTACCTGCATGTACCTGCTTTTGTTTTGTTTTTTTGGATCAGGGGTCTGCAACCTGTGGCTCTGGAGCCACATGCGGCTCTTTGGTCCCTCCGCAGCGGCTCTTTCAAGCCAAAACTACCATAAAACTGAATTTTATCGGATGTTATACCCACAACAAAAAATTATGAGTTTTAGTAGTTTTCCTGTCATTTCTTTTGCAAATATGTGGATAGTACTAATACACAGAGTAAATTATACTCCCTTTAACTTTATGTGTTATTTCTTCAAAGTAGAATACTCAATTTCTCCACAATAAAAAATAAATCACATACGCCTGAACAGTTCATAGTTTTATTTGGAAAAAAAAAATAGTTCCAAAAAATTATACAAATATGTATATTTTACAAGAATCCAGTCTTATGGACTTGTGATCTGGATATGGGCACCAGTGACCCCCTTCAACCCAAAAAAGAAGAAGCGAGTAATGATGATGGATGGATGGATGAATGGACAGATGGATGGATGGAATCCAGTCTATTATTTTGTCTCAAAATGTAAAAATATCAATAAATGTTAACAATCATTGGATGTTTTTAGTTTTATAATTTCACGTTTACCGGCCAGAAAAGCCCACTTTAACAAACTGAAAGTGGCCCATGGGCCACCAGTTGATAATGACAATTGTATCAAGTTTTGCGGCTCTGGACGCGTTTAATTTAGTGAATGAAGGGGCAGAAATGGCTCTTTTGATCATAAAGGTTGCAGACCCCTGAGCTAGATTGTAAGGTGGTGTAGAAAACTAAAAACAGGAACATGTCTGCATTGGTTTTTCCCATGAACTTAATAGATGGTTGAAACCACATAAGAGAGGTCAAGGTTGACAGCTTCAGATCTTTTTGCAAGATATTCCAGGAAACAGGAGCGGCGTAGGAGAAGGCCCTTTTGCCTAGTTCAGTCCTCACTGAGGGAACATTGCAGGTAATCATGTCCTGAGAGTGCACGCTGGAGTTGCACTCACGCAGAGACATGTAGGAGGAGATGTATGAAGGCAGCAGACCCAGAAGTGATTTAAAGATGAACCAGTGGAAGAGTCTGTGTGAAGTTAATGATGTCCAGTTAACCAGTGAATACAGGGTGCAGTGGTGGGTACGGTAGTTACAGCCAGTTATGAATCTTAGCGCACCATGATAGGCAGCATTCAACAACTGCAGGGTGATTTGTATGGGCGTTCATGGAAATAATATTCATTCATTCAACCTTTATTTAGTCAGGTAAATCTTATTGAGCCTCATGGCTCATTTACGAAAGCGACCTGCTAAAACTAAAGAACGATGAACAGCAATGGTAGAATTTCTTTAAACAATAAACAATAGAAAACAAAAGAAGAAAAAAACAAAAGAGAGAAATACTTTTTTTTTTTTTTTAAACAAAGTATCAAAAAACTAGCAAAACATTATAAGGTAGACGTATAAAATCAAAGACAGGAACAAATCTGCATTGGTTTTTGCCAGGATTCATACATTTGGGCAGCACGGTGGCACAACTGGTAGAGCTGCTGCCTCTCAGCGAGAAGGTTGCCGGTTCAAATCCCGGTCCGGGGCCTTTCTGGGTGGAGTTTGCATGTTCTCCCCGTGCATGCGTGGGTTTCCTCCGGGTACTCCGGTTTCCTCCCACAGACCAAAAAACATGCTTGTTAGGCTGATTGGTGACTCTAAATTGACCCTAGGTGTGAGTGTGAGAGTGGATGGTTGTTTGGTGTGAGTGAGACAGGTCCCTCTTGTAAATGAGTCCCCGTGACTCAACGAGGCTAGCCTGTATAAATAAAGGTTGAATGAATGAATGAAAAAGATTCTGAAAACCATTTAGTATGGTGGCCGAGGGTTGCAAATGCGCTGCAAAAAGAAAACGGCGCTCCAAAAGTTGAAACACGCATCAAAATGAAAACAACAGCGTTACAAAAGTTGAAACACGCATCAAAATGAAAACAGCAGCGTTCCAAAAGTTGAAACACGCATCAAAATGAAAACAGCGCTCCAACAGATGAGGCGCACTGCAAAAGATAAGTCGCGCTCCCAAAAGGGGACGACCTGCAAATACAGAACGAGCTGCAAATAGGGAAAGCTACAACGGAAGTGCTCCAGACCACTAGGGGCAGTCGAACAAAGAACAAATCATAAGCATATTATAGTTTTCGGAATGGCAATAGTTATTTGTGTATTTTAACTTATTTATTACTGAAGAATATTTTACACATCGAAACTATCTCGTTGTATTTGTTTTAATACTGTGCGATAGTGATGCAATGTATTGATGCTCGGTTGGCTTAGTGGTCTAACACATTGCCTCGAATGTGGGAGACCTGGGTTCGATTCCCGGTCTCGGAAATTTTTGTGGTATTAATTTCTTTTTTTTTTTAAAGCCTTTTGTTTTGGATAAATCGGGTGGAATAGATAAATACATCTACATGTTTATTCTTTGTTGTTGCTTGGTTTATGTTGGTTGTTGTATATCCACCTTATTACTTAATTAGGCAGATATTCTGAATTGAATCATTAGACGAAGTGGTATCGTTTCATTCACTTTATTGAACCATCTTCATCCACCACCTGCCACCGCTCTTCCAGAACGAACACCTTCTTAACTCCGCCCCCACACACGTCATCACGTAAACTCTGTCAGCATCCCAATACATGACATCCCCCTTTTCCTTAGATTTTCAATTTCCCCCTCCATACATTTAAACATCAGTTTTTTTCTTTTCCATCATCTTCACGCCTTCAGGCTTGCCAATACATTTCCTTAGTCACAGAACAACATAAAACAATTTACATTTCTTTCTTAGAACCCTGACCAACCATTTCCCTTTTTTTTTTTTTAATTATACAAAGTCACGAAACCTCTCTGGAGTCTTTCTGAGTCTCTGAGGCCTAAATGTCTTTCCCATTTCTAAGTCTTGAGTGCCCTCTTGTGGTGTTGCACTGTAAGTGTTTTCTTCTTTTTCTTCCTCAAAGTCTTTATTTTCAGAAAACAGTTTTTGTTCACCAACTCCTTCCTCAGTTTCATATTTTCTCACATGTGTGGTGTTTCGGTGATACCGAACTCCTGTTGGTGATTCAACCACAACTTGGTTTCCTGTTTTGCTCACGACTTTGTGTGGTATTGCATTAAATGGTGTTGTTAGTTTGTCAACTTTTTCCTGTTGAACCAACACTGTGTCTCCCAGTTCTACTTTTGAATGTTGAGCTCCTCTTCGGATGTCAGCATAACTTTTCGCTTTTCCTTTTTGTTCTGCGTCTCTGTCACGTACATCCAACGCAGCTGTGTTTGTTTCACTCATGTCCGGTAGTTTTCCTCTCATTTTTCTGTTGAATAACAGTTCTGCAGGACTTTTGCCTGTGGTTGCATGTTCAATGCTTCGATAAGCTGTCACATATTTTCTTAGTTCTCGTTTCCAGTCCAGTCCTTCAGCTTGTGCGATTCTGATCCTCTTCATCAGTGATGCGTTCTGACGTTCAACTTCACCGTTGGCTTGAGCCCATTTTGGTGTTGTCCTCACATGTTTTATTCCATTGTTCTCACAGTATTCTTTGAATAATTCAGATTTGAACTGTGGACCATTGTCAGATCTAATGGAAACTGGTAGACCATGTCTACTAAACATACTGTCAATAGAGTCAATGACTTTCTCAGCAGTTGTAGATGTCAACACCTCATATTCATAATAACGGCTGTAATAGTCTATTAGCACAAGAATGGAGTGATTTGAAGATAATGGTCCCAGTAAATCTACTGCCACATCTTGCCACGGTCCATCTGGTAAAATTGTGCTTCTCACCGGTTCTGGTGGATCAGGTCTGGCTACTATTTGACAACCATGACATGCTTTGCAATATTTTTCTGTTGCTTTGTCCATGCCAGGCCACCATACTCTTGTCCTGAGCCGTTGTTTTGTCCCAACAATTCCTAAATGTCCTTCATGTGCCAACATGATTGCTTTAGCTCTGAGCTTTTCTGGCATCACAATGCGTGTTCCTCTTAAAACTATGTATCCCACCACACACAGTTCATTAGCAATGGGTGCATATGCTTTGCATTTTTCAAAATGTCCATTTTCAACTGCTTTTCGCACCTCTGTTAATTCTGAATCTGTAGCAGATGCCTCCTCCACCTGTCTCACATACTCCTCAGACTCATGAATGTGTGTGTCTTGTGTTATCTTATCTGATAACAGTCTTGATAATGAGTCAGCAGTATTTAGTTTCCCATTAACACCTGCAGCATTTCCATCTGCAGCATTTCCTGTTGCTACAGCTCTCACTCTTTCTTTTGTGAGTTTGCTTTGTTTGGTGTTTAATTTTCCTATCCCTTTAAATGCATCTGGGTACTGTTCTTGCAGAATGTTTTTTGATTCTGAGACCGTTGCTACATTTTCTCCTATTTTTAACACTCCAAGCTTTACAGCAGTCTTTTTACCCAGGAGTGGTTCACCATTGCCTCTTATGACAATAAACTCTGTTTCTTCTCTCCTGTTGCCAATTTTCACTTCACACCTGAATGCACCTTTAATGTTTAAAGCTTGTGTTGAGGAATAAGCATACAGCTTTCTCTGCTCTTTAGGTACATATGAATAACATTTTATCTTTTCAGCTTTAAGTTTTTCCCATATATTTTCTCCCATTATATTGCTTGTAGCACCAGAGTCAATCAACATTTTTAGCTCGACTCCCCCCACAGAAAATAACAGTTTATCAGGTACATTGTCCTCCTTCACAATAAAAGCATATTCATCCATCATATTCACATTTTGGTTCTTTTGCCTTTTTGTGCGGCACATTTTTGAAAAGTGGTCCTTACCAGTACATTTGTGACATGTTTGTCCTCGTGCTGGGCATTTTGGATCTTTTCCCATGTGATCTGTGAATCCACATCTGTAACACTGTCTTTCTGTTTTATTTTCCTCCTTCACATTTTCTTTTGATTTCCAGTGCTTTCCTTTCTTTGTTGTTGCAATCCTGTTGACCGCGTCCTCCATCTTCTTTTCCTCGGTGACGCTCATCGCCGCCAGCTGCTCCTCCACGCGCTCACACTGCGAAGCCACCTCCAGTGTACGAGCCAGTGTCAAGCCGGGACCCTCCTCCAGTAACTTTCTTCGCACGTATTCAGATGTGCATTTGCTCAAAACCGCATCTCTTATTTGGTTATCATTGTCGCCACGAAAGTCACAGTCTCTTGCAGCTTGCCTTAAGCGAGTACAGAATTGTTGAATAGTTTCACCTTGTTTCTGGAATATTTTGTGAAAAGTCTGACGAGCATATGCTTCATTTACTCGTGGCACAAAATAAGTGTTCAGCGCAGCCACTGCAGCTTCATAATCCGTAACCTCACCTCCTTGTGGTAATGTAGAAAAAATGTCCTGCACGTCTTGTCCGGCCAGGTGCAGTAACAGCGCGCGCCTCCGCTGTTTAATTGCGTCTGTGGCATCATCAGACAGAATAAGTCCTTTACCGTCTGCATACAGCTCAAATGATGTCAGCCACCTTGTCCATCTTGGTCCAAGGGTCGCTGGATCCGTGTAGCAATCGAACGGTTGAATACTTGACTTTTCCATGTTAGCTTGAACTTTTTTAGCTAACCTCGTGTTGCCGTTGACGTCTTCAGCGCGACACCATCTTTACAATCCACATGAATCCGTTGCCATCTTCAGCGTGACATTGTTCATCCTCGTCGCCATTGTTGTATATCCACCTTATTACTTAATTAGGCAGATAATCTGAATTGAATCATTAGACGAAGTGGTATCGTTTCATTCACTTTATTGAACCATCTTCATCCACCACCTGCCACCGCTCTTCCAGAACGAACACCTTCTTAACTCCGCCCCCACACACGTCATCACGTAAACTCTGTCAGCATCCCAATACATGACATTGGTGGCTAGAGTTTTAGTTTGTTTTAGGCAGCAGGCGTGGGGAGGAGGTTGGGGGTTGTCACGCCTCCTCCAGCAACAACCTAAAACAAGCTAAAAGTCTTGCCAACAACATAAACCAAGCAACAACAAATAATAAACATGTAGATGTATTTATCTATTCCATCCGATTTATCCAAAACAAAAGGCTTAAAAAAAAAATTAATACCACAAAAATTTCCGAGCCCGGGAATCGAACCCAAATCTCCCACATTCGAGGCATTGTGTTAGACCACTAAGCCAACCAGGCATCAATACGTTACCACTCTATTGCACATTATTAAAACAAATACAATGGGAGTTTCAATGTGTAAAATATTCTTCAAGTTAAAATACACAAATAACTATTGCCATTCCGAAAACTATAATATGCTTATGATTTGTTCTTTGTTCGACTGCCCCTAGTGGTCTGGAGCACTTCCATTGTGGCTTTTCTATTTGCAGCTCGTTCTGTACAGTATTTGCAGGTCGTCCTCTTTTGGGAGCGCGACTTATCTTTTGCAGTGCGCCTCATCTGTTGGAGCACTGCTGTTTTCATTTTGATGCGTGTTTCAACTTTTGGAACGCTGTTGTTTTCATTTTGATGCGTGTTTCAACTTTTGGAACGCCGTTTTCTTTTTGCAGCGTGCTGTTCTGTTTTTGCAGCGCGTTTGCACCCCTCGGCCACCGTACTGATAACATCCGAAGCCGCTGCCATTCATACAGCACTCTACTAGATCAGAGAATAATTGAACAAATCATTCTAAAGAGAAGCAATGCTTTAGATCACATTCATACACTGATGGGACACACATCGAAGGCAATGAAGGGTTCAGTGTTTTGCCCACGGACACTTCGGCATGTGACTGCTGGTGGAATCGAACCCTCAACTCTTGCATTGGAAGACAACTGCTCTAACCACTCAGCCATAGCCGTCCATTATGGTGTGTGGTGTGTGTGGTGACATAAATTTAGAAACAAATCTGTTCCAGCACCCATGTTTGTACCTGTGAACGGTTGTGCTGCACCCACAAGCTGTCTATGGGACAAGTTACTGTGAGTATTCTGTCTTCTAGATTTCTACCTAAAAAAAAAAAACATCTATCTGTTTAAAAAGGCTAAAAAACACAACAATAAATAAATAAAAAACCACATCAAAGAAATAGATTATCTGATTAGCTGTTGAAAGGTGACAATTTTTATAAAACTCTTGCAATGTAATTAGGTACTTCTGAGTATCACCTTTTTAGGTCAAACCCATGAAAGATGGCTGTCACAGCTAAGCAAGCTTAGCAAACACATAACTACGGTAAACATAACGCAGTCACTTTTATGGATAATGAGTACTGTACCGGTAATAGTTTTCATGGTAGTAGCTGAGCATCAACTCCAACACATACTCTGAGCACTATACATTACTCAGTATTTTTGAATAAAACTTTAGCTTTCATTGTTGGCCGCAGCACTGACTGTTAACAAAATATCAGAATCAGAATAAGCTTTATTATCATTGCACCGAGATACAGCGAGAACATGTACAGTACACAGTCGCCCGAAAGATGGACTAAGTGTACGAAGCTGCAGCTAATTTTATCAGTGCAGCCTTCTTATTCTTATCAGAATAATAATTGTAGATATGAAAAGGGGAAGAACCATGAGGGTAGATAGTGGTATTACAAAAAAGATCTTTCATATCTTGTCTATCAGGACACGATTTGAGACATAAAAAAAACTCTACCAGCAAGTTCTGATAAGCTTGCACAGAAAGTTCTGGGGTGGGGGGGAGGTTGCGATAGATTAAGCTTATTGTCCTTGGTTACTCATGACCCAGAAGAAATTTGATAGTCGGCCCATTTCCAAAGCTGGCGGGGAGTCAGGTTCAGATAAGCATGATTGTTGAGTTTCTTCAGGCAGACAGATTTTTTCCTTCAGCCTTGAGGACATCTGGATGATCTGTTTCCAAAAGGGCCTAATTGTGGGAATCCATTCCACTGATCCATGCTATGAGCCTCCTTCAAGGTCAAACCCACCATGCTGACAAGTCCCAGAATTAGCAGGTGGCCTGCGATTCTCATAAATCGCCTCCACCTTACGGTTTAGCTCGTAAATCAGCTGATTTTGCGAGGTCACAGAATAAATCAAACCTTCACACTGGCTCGGAAGCTTTGTCATGGCCGAAACTGCTGCCGCCGCCTTCTTCAATTTCCAATAGAACAGAGCCCCTCCGATACCAAAAAGCAGAGTCCCTGCTATCATAAATCTTATTACAGGTATGTAAACGTCTTCAATGTCCTCCTGAGACAGGACTGAGAGACACATCACCTGCCACACTCCCCACGAGTCCATGACGTATCCCACAGTGTGCGTCTGAGCTGGACACGCTGGTTCCCCGGACCTTGTCGTTTTGTTGAAAAAATCTTGTCAATAGAGTTGATCGTCCATGATACCAGATCCATAATCTTAGTTTACGTTTAGGATATGAGTACCCGAGGCGCTTCAGACACACACAGAGCAGAGCAGGGAGAAGGAAGAATTTGGGGGAGGGGAGAAAGCAAAAAAGCTGCCACCTCTCGCAGAGCAAGGAAGGGAAAAAAATCTTGTAAACTATTGAAGATATTTGGTGAAACTTTCACAAATTAATATTTGTATTTGCATCTACAACAGGTGGTCCACATGGACAGGTGGGACACGACTCCCCCTTGAAAAAAAAGTATTTCATGCACGGAGAAGTTCCCCTAATAAATAATGTAAATTACTTGGGTTGTTGACCGTTTCTTAAATGGAAATTATTATTTATTTTGGTGTGAGACAGAGGCTGAGTGGTTAGAGCAGTCATCCTCCAATGGGAGAGTCGGGGGTTTGATTCCACCAGCAGTCAAATGCTGAAGTGTCTCTGACACTGAACCCCTCAATTGTCTCATTGATGTGTGCCCCATGAATGTGATCTAAATCACTGTTTAGTCTCTATAAATTGATTTGTTCATTTGCCTTATAGAGATGCATGAGATAAGTTGTATGAATATGTGTGAGGCAGTGGTGTCTAAGTTTTTGTACTGGGTATACTGTGCTTAGAAACCAAAGTACACTGGTTAGTACAATGTAATCATCAATTTTATTTTGATTTTTAAGCATATTGAACATTTCCAAATTTCTCTGATGCTTATGTTTGAATAAATGTACAACAAAGTTTGTACAACAGTTGGCTTTGTACACTGTAACGCCTAACAGTACATCTTAATAATGTAAATAAGTTAAAATAACTTAAACTTAAAAAAATGTTGTGGTCACTCATTTCCATCAATTAAACGAACTCAGAAATACATTTTTGATGTAATAACTCAATTGTTTTAAGTGCAGGAAAAGTTTTGTGGTATTTTAAGTAATACTAAATAATTAAAGTTTGTTCCATCGACTCATTTAAGTTAAGTTGCTGACACTTATGTTGACTGATGATGTAGCTTAGTGTGTTTGTGTATTACAGTTAGAAAAATTAAGTAGAATTATTCATTTTGGGATGTAGTTTGTGTATTACAGTTAGAAAAATTAAGTAGAATTATTCATTTTCTAGACTTGTCCGTTGTTTGAGAGTCCAATTCTAGACGTCGCCCCGACGTGCAAACAAGGTCTTGTACGTCGTATGAACGTCAGTTTTGGACGTTATCTGGACCATGTTCACAGAGTTAAAACTTTTAGGACTATAAATTTGCAGTTAGACAATTGATTTATTAAGAAAGTTGTTTTTTAATAACATTTTAATGCATTTCCTCAATTCTTTTTTTTCTTTTTTACAAATTATATATACTATATATTATTTATTTGAAGATTTATAATTATTGTTGTTGTTTGTTGTTGTTGTTGTTATTCATTCATTCAACCTTTATTTAGGCAGGTTATATCTCATTCGATCGACTCATTTACAAGAAACCTCATTTATTCCACGACGTCGCGGTCACACATTCATTTCAGTAGGTGGCAGTACTTGTGTTTTTTGCTTTCTGTCATAAAAAAAAACAAGAAGAAGAACTTCGGAACTCGAGCGTTATGATTGGATTGGCGGAGGCAGCACGTGATCATTCCAACCAGTCAACACCTCTCTTGTTGAACCGCGCCGCTGGCTTGAATCTCAAAACCAACCAACCGTTGTTTGGAGATCTGGCAACCCTGGTTGTTTTCTCTAGTGCTGCTGCTGCGGTGATTTCTATCGGAGCGAACTGTGTTCAGTTCATTTGTCACGGAACTCCTGCCCTAAACTTGCTGCAATCCATTCAGAAGTTGAAGGTAATTGGTTCTGTTTCGTAGCTTTGTTCTCTTGAATTCTGTGGTTTCACGTACGTAGCTAACGATGTAGCTTTGTAGCTAACGAGCTAACGTAAGCTAACTTGTGTCTACGTCTGCGCGGCAGACGATGTAAAAGAAAATCGAACAGTACAGTTTAGAAAATAAGTTATTCTATCCAAGTAAGCCGTATGCTACGAGTTTTTTTTGTTTTTGTTTCTTTGTTTTGCTTTGAGACTATCGAGGCCTGCACGCCTTGCGAGGCCTTCATGCGTCCCCATTAACACGCATGTGCTGAGCTCAGCTTGTTTTTGAAGCCGGCTGGAAGGTGAAACGTTTCAGCATTAAAAAATAGAAAAAAAACTGTCCAGATGACCTGAACTCAAGCCAAAGCTTTTCAGTTGCAAATGAATTGAGTAAATATGAAATAAAAAAGCTTTAAAATGTCTCCTATCTCTAATTTTACTTTGACTAGGCAAAATGAGATAAGTCTTAACTACATCCTGACTAATATCTCTGTGAACATGTCACTCCAGTTGTGTTTATAAACCTTTTTTTTCTTCTTCTTCCTGTCAGGTGTGTGGTGTTAATCTGGACTTGGAATTTGGTGTCCTATGTATGTTTTGTGACCCCATCCTCCCCCGAGAAACAAAGCGTGCACTTTCAAGACACGATCCCTGATGGAGCATTCACATGACATCATCATTGTTGTCAACTGTTCAGGATCCTCATGATGAAAACATGAGGATCTGACTCGATCTGGACTTTCAGGAGAAACATCAACCGTCCTGGATCATCAGCACACTTCTTCTGAAGTTAGTTTATTTATAATCTCATGTAATCTCATTTCAGATTAAGCTTGATCAGGTTATGTGACCGAACGTGGCGCGCGCGGTCTTATCAAAATGAATCATGTTTATACCATACCATACCATACCATTTTATTTATAAAGCACTTTAAACAGGAACAAGTCCACACCAAAGTGCTGGACAAACAAACAGGCAACACAGACAATGAAGTACAACACGAAAAACATAAAAACATTGCAGATCATAAATCAAACGATCCAATACAAATCAGCTGGCATTGAAAGCGATGGAGTAGTAGTGAGTTTTTAACCGGGATTTGAAAACCGAGAGGGAGGGGGCCTGTTTGATGAGCAGCGGTAACTCGTTCCAGAGTCTTGGGCCTGCTACAGAGAACGCCCTGTCACCCCTGCGCTTAAGGCGAGTTTCTGGAACTATTAAGAGTACCTGATCCTCTGACCTCAAAGCACGTGGAGGGACATATGGGTGTATCAGATCCGAGAGATAGGCGGGGGCGAGACTGTTCAGCGATTTGTAGACATACATGAGAATTTTGAATTGGATTCGAAGATTATGAGTTAGTTTGATGAGGACAAACGACCACTGTCCCAAATCTTTAATGTTTGGTGTCAAAATGTCTCATTGTGATGAAACCCACTAATTATATTGCACCAATTAAACTCCAAACATGTGTGGAACCTGTGTGCGTGTCTTTTAGGACATGGCAAACGGAGGGGACCAGTTCAACCTTGCAGAGCGCTCGGACTCGGAGTGCGCGGACCCCCAAAAGAGTCCACCACAGGACAGTCCTCTGAAGGCGTCCAGCCAGCAGGTAGCAAATGTGTAAATAATCATTTATTTGACTTTTCACCAGAAGCTTCTCATCCAACTTCCCCTTCAGAATGTAAAGTAAAGACTGTGAATCAAATTACAAACTGTTTGTTGTACAGGGGGTGGATCGAGGACATCAAAGTTGTCCTGCATGACAAGGACCTCTGGGGCAAATTCGACCATGTGGGAACTGAAATGATCATCACCAGCGCTGGAAGGTGAAAAGGAAATGTTTTTCATCAATACATGTGATCAGTTACTGAATGGACGAAAAGAAAAGAAAAAATCTCCCCAGTCTGCGCGTGCATGCAGGCCTCGGAGCAGAGGCTTTTGTGTGGCCTACTTTTTATATATATATTAATATATATATATATATATATATATATATATATATATATATAGGTTCAGTATGTAATTTCTGGAACACGCTGGAACTTAGGAAAATTTTGAACAGAGACAC
>JBBPBX010035785.1:0-31864 GCA_038048925.1 Garcialebias charrua | reverse complement strand
CCACTAACATTGTTCTTGTTGGGTGTGGTGGCAAACAGACTGTTCCGGTGGGAATCTGTGAACTGCAACTTAAACTGTTTGGGTTTGATTATGTTGTCCCAGTTTTGGTGGTTGATGGTCAGGCTGATGAGCTTATTGTTGGCACAAATGTGATGAAACCGCTCATCAAACAGTTTAAGTCTAATGAGGCCTATTGGCGGATACTGAGTAGACCTGACTCGACATGTTTGGATGAAAATAGTCAGTTTGTCAGTTTTTTGGCCAATCTTGAAAGGTGGAGGGGGGAGGAAATCCCAGAGAAAGTTGGGACTGTCAAACTGACCAAGGCCGTGACTCTTGAACCTATGAGTGAGCATGTGGTGTGGGGCCGCCTTCCACCTAAGACTGAACTCTCTGTGGGAAGTACTGTTGTTGTCGAACCGAGCACTTCACGTTGTGTGCACCGTAGTGTTATGGTTGGCAGAGTAGTTACTCCACTGTGGGGAGGAGGGTGGCTTCCTGTGAAAATCATCAATCCTACTATGTCTCCAATTGTGTTGAGAAGGAACGCTAAGGTGGCTGATGTGTATCCATGCATTGCTTTGGAAGATTTTGATGGTGGTACGGACGCGAGGGTGCATCAGAATGTGTGTAAAGTGGACAGTTCTCATGGCAGCCTTACAGCTGAGTCATGTTGCAGTGTTAAGACAAAAGTTGGACCTGGCAAATTGGCCGATTTGGGGCTGCAGGATCTATCTGTTAGTGACTGTGAAGTTTCTGAACATTGGCGAGAGAAGCTGACTGACTTGGTGGTAAAGTATGAAGATGTGTTTTCAAGACATCACTTGGATTGCGGCAAAGCTGCCGAATTCTGCCATCGCATCAGACTTACTGATGAACGCCCTTTTCGTCTGCCTTATCGTAGGCTTTCTCCTGCTCACTACCAAAAGTTGAAAGAAACTTTAGATGACATGGAAGAGCGTGAAATTATCAGAAAGTCAAGCAGTGAGTATGCTTCTCCACTTGTTCTTTGCTGGAAGAAAAATGGTGACTTGAGGTTGTGTACAGACTTCAGGTGGTTGAACGCTCGTACAGTCAAAGATGCGCACCCTTTACCACACCAAGCTGACATCCTGGCAGCATTGGGAGGTAACGCATTCTTTAGCTCAATGGACTTGACTTCAGGATACTACAATGTCCCACTTCACGAAGATGATAGGAAGTACACTGCTTTCTCATCTCCTCTCGGATTACATGAGTATAACCGAATGCCACAGGGTCTGTGTAACAGCCCGGCTACTTTCATGCGAATGATGCTCACGATCTTTGGTGACCAGAACTTTTTAAGCCTGCTTTGTTACTTGGATGATCTGTTGGTTTATGGAAAGTCTGAGGAGGAAAGCCTGCAGAGGCTTGAGATGGTGTTCCGACGGTTAAGAGAACATAACCTAAAACTGTCCCCATCCAAGTGTCAGTTTTTAAGAAAGTCTGTGAAGTTCTTAGGTCACATTGTTACGAGAGACGGAATTGCAACAGACCCTGAAAAAGTGCAGGCAATTGTAGGCGTGTCAGAAGCAGATCTTATGGAACCTGATGGCACTACGCCATCTCCTAAGAAGATTCGCTCTTTCCTAGGCATGGTGGTGTATTATCAGCACTACATTGAGAACTGCTCTGTGATTGCCAAGCCATTATTCCAACTGACTACAGGGACGGCCAAGCCACGGAGGGGGAAGGGTAGGAAGAAGCAGGGTTTGGCGCGTAAGCTTGTTACGGCTGATTGGACCCTGGAGTGTAGCGAAGCATTTAGAACTTTAAAAGCTGCGTTGACAGAGCAGGTTCTTCTTGCCCACCCTGACTTTACAAAGCCTTTTTTGCTCTCTGTTGATGCGTCATCTTCCGGATTAGGAGCTGTGTTGTCACAAGTACAAGATGACCACAAGATTGCGAGGCCCATTGCCTTTGCTAGTAAGTCCTTGAATCATGCGCAGTCCAAATACCCTGCTCATAGGCTCGAGTTTCTCGCCATGAAATGGGCTATTCATGATAAGTTTAGTCATTGGTTGCGCGGACATAAATTTACTGTTTGGACGGACAACAATCCTCTAAAGTACATTCTTACCAAGCCGAAGCTGGACGCTTGTGAACAGAGATGGGTGGCCAAGCTGGCCCCCTTTGACTTTGACATTCAGTATATTCCAGGGCCGCGAAATATTGTGGCAGATGCATTGAGCAGGGAACCATTCGCTCAGCATAAAATGATGCACCGTTTGACGAGGACTCCATACAACACTTTGTTAGAAGGAGCCAGAGGTTTGTTGGTGGAAGACGTTCAGAACATGTTTCGTCTTTCTCGGGAAGAGTCTGTGGATGAGAAGCGCAAACTCACTTCTCCGACCCAGGGCTCTGTCACAGGCAGCGTGGACATTATAGACAACGGTGGGAGAGTTTCTCATGATGAGGTGTCAGCCTTATTTAAGTCTCACCGTTGTTGGAGTGAAGGTGCGAAAATGAGGGCAACCTGCTACACACAGCAGCTGGAAAAACTGTCTCCAGTGGGGCAGAGCCCACTGCCTGTCCTCACTCATGAGGAGTTGTATGATAAACAGTGTCAGGATCCTGTAGTCAGCCGGGTTTCCTTTTATGTGAACAGGGGAAGTCGTCCATCCCGACGTGAGCGTGTTCATGAATCGCGGGAGACAAATCGTACATTGCGACAATGGGGTAAACTCACGACCCGGCTGGGCGTGTTGTACCGCGTTTCTAAACATGTGGTGAGCAAGAAGAAAGTGTTCCAATTTGTGGTTCCAGTTGCGTTGAGAGGCCAGGTGTTGAAAGGGGTGCATGATGATGCAGGCCATCAAGGTCAGCAGCGCACACTGTGGCTTGCCAGACAACGTTTTTACTGGGATTCGATGGAACATGATGTCAAAGAATATGTGAGTCATTGCAAGAGGTGTGTCTTGAGCAAAGCACCAGAACCTGAGGCCAGGGCTCCACTTGTTTCTGTTGTCACATCAGCACCGCTAGAACTAGTTTGTATTGACTTCTGGTCTGCAGAGGATGTCAATAACAAGTCCATTGACGTTCTAGTGGTGACGGACCATTTTACCAGACTAGCCTGTGCTTACCCATGTCCAAATCAGTCTGCCAAATCAGTGGCTCGCGTGTTATGGAATAATTTTTTTTCCATATACGGGTTTCCAGCTTGTATTCACTCTGACAGAGGGGCTAATTTCGAAAGCTCCCTCATTGCCGAGCTACTCCAGATGGCCGGTGTTCGTAAGAGCCATACCACACCATATCATCCTGCGGGAAATGGCCAGGCTGAACGTCTAAACCGCACTCTGGGTAGTATGATCCGTGCGTTGCCTCCTCGAGCAAAGGAAAAATGGCCTCAGATGCTAAACACACTGACTTTTGCCTATAACTGCACGGTTCACGAAACCACAGGTTTTCCGCCTTTCCTTTTAATGTTTGGTCGAACCCCTAGGTTACCTGTTGATGTGATGTTTGGAAGTGTTCTCTTGGATGGAGAGACTGCTGACATGGACAAATATGTTCAGTCATTGCGCACAGATCTCAGGGAAGCAATAACTTTGGCTCAGCAGCATGCTGAGAAGCAGCAATTGAGACAAGCTGAGGTGTATAACCGAAAGGTTAAGGGACATTCTTTGGAGAAGGGAGACAGAGTATTGATGGCTAACAAAGGGGAACGAGGAAAACGAAAATTGGCTGATCGTTGGAAAGATACGGTTTACATTGTGGTCCATAAAAACAGTGAACTGAACACCTATGTTATCCGTCATCCTGTCACAGGACGAGTTAGGACAGTTCATAGGAATCTGATCATGCCTGTAAACTTTTTGCCTTTGCCATCATGGGATGATTCTGTATCTCAGGCAAGGGCGGAGTGGCCATCGGGAGATTCGGGAGTTTTCCCGATGGGCCGCGTCATGAATGGGCCGATAGGCGCACGGGGAAAATGATGACGGTTGAATGAATCTGCTCAAAATCGACTTGTCCCTGACTTTAGGCTGCAGGCTGCAGCCTCTTAAAGGGAGGGAGCGCTGATCACTTTAAGACTGCAGCCTGCAGCCTCTTAAAGCGCTGATCCCTTTAAGAGCCTGCGCCGCACTGGGCTGGCAGCTTGGGAGCTACCATTTGATAAAAAACACCCCTGAAAATTCACCGTTGGTTGAGTCCAACCCAGCAGCGAAGCACGTATTTTCCAAAACATCAGCTGATGGAGCAGCGCGGAGTCCAAACTGCTAATTAGCAATAAAAATGGATAGGAAGGGGCCGTGGAGCTGAAAAAGTCAGGTTGAAGAAAAGAAAGGCGGAGGAAGCTGCCAAATGTGCAAAGCTTACAGATATTTTTTCAAAGAGACAGAAGAAGCAACAGGTAATATAAATTAAAAACTAGCATAATAAATTAAGCACAACGTTGTACTATGTCACTAAACATGCATGAAAGTCAAGTGGGACCTAAACTGACAGCCTGAGCCTAATTAGAAATAAAAGCAGAAATATATAAATTGACCAATAAATAAATAAACGTCAAAGGACAATTTAAATTAAAAGATAACTTTATCTCATACCCTGATGCATGCTCAATAATCCAGGTAGAAAAATCTAAAAAAGCTAAGTCTGGTCCTGGACATTTTTTGCTTTGTTTTGTTTTGTTTTTTGAATGTCCAGAGGACCAGACTTAGCTTTTTTAGAACTTTATCTCATGTTTTAAAAATTAATTGACCATCATGTTTTTTTTCCAGCTTAGTTCCAACAAATTATATATTTTAATTCATAATTTTACATTTTACTGTGCTTAAAATACCTGTAGGCCTATATATTTTTTTGTTTTTACTTTTACTCTTAGATGACTTGTGTTATGTAATTAAATGTAATTATTTTTTTAATTTTCCACACAAGTCCTTATTTACGTAATGAGGCAGAAATGCATGAGGTGAAGTGAAAACAGGATACAGAAAAATGTTAAAGCAACGCATTTAATAGACAAATAAAAATAAACTCATGCATATGCATACATATTGCAACCAATGCCAAACTTGTCTCTGATTTTGCTTGTCTTGACCCTAAAAACTTTTCAGAGATGAGGCTTAAAGGACTCAAGAGCTCAGCACTTCAAGCAACAAGCAAAAATCTGCTTAGATTTGATGAGAGAGCCACAGTGAGTACTTTACACACAGAGCTGTCCAGTCTTGGGATAGGCTGAAAAAGTCCCCTCTGGAAGAGTCCACTGTCAAGATGGTACTGAGATGGAACAGGGTTGAACCAGAGATTGAACTTGAAAGCAGGGCTTGTTCTTCTTGCAGAAACTGTGTCATCTGTGTTTACCTTATATTGACACAGTATAACCTTTTCACAGATGCCTATATAGGGCTGGCATACAAATATTTGTTGTCTCATGTTGCATGTGAAAGCTTCTCTACTCTCAAGTTCATCAAGAATAGACTATGAAGCACACTTAACCAGGAGCATTTGGAGGCATTTATGCTGATGTCCACAGAGAAAGAACTTCTTATGTCCATTGACAATGACAAAGTAACACATATGGTGGCAGAAACTAGTGCACTTCTTAGGCGCTTACTGATGCTGTAGATCACATGTCAAACTCGAGGCCCATGGGCCAAATCTGGTCTCATTGACATTTTATCTGGCCTCAAATTTAATATTTTGAATGTAAAATAGTTTTATGGTTTATCTTTTTGTCACTGTATTTAGTGCAAACTTCTCATGACAGCTGGCCAACGTTCAAGCCAACAAAATTACGTTTTGAGTTTTTCAGTAATCTTTGAGTCTGATATGGAAAGAGCAACAAAGAATTGACTTATCATTTTCTGTTTTTTAAGTCAACTAATTTAGTTTTTTTCCCACCTGATTTGCTGAATTGTAACAAAATGTAACTAAAAATTATAACCAAAAAAAAGTTGTTGATTGTATTGCAATTAAAAAAATATTATAGGCTACATTTTTGCCAAATATTTTTAAAATGTGAAAAAATGGGCCACTCTTGGCCATTAAACTCCCGGGCTGAAAAGTTGTCCCACTCCGCCCCTGGCATTCACATCACTAAAGATTCCGCCTTGGAGTTACAGGCGGAGTTATAATAAGCCTTCATCAACTTCCATGACCGCTGCTCTAAGAGAGGAAAAAAAAAAGAGAAGCGGTTGCTCACTGATGTCTGTCATATTCTGAGCAGCATCCACGTAGACATACTAGTTTAATTCGCTTGATCGCGACAAATTCATTCATTTCCGCATCGGCTTTTTATTCTCTCCCCTGACCAGACAGGTCGGGAGTAGAAAGGCAGCCGCGGCGCGGAGCTCTGAGCGCGCGGGCTTCCCCGTGCTCTCCCGTGCTCTCCGTGCTTCCCCGTGCTCCAGCAACAAGGCTGGGACAGAACCGAGCCCCGGCACGAACTTCAAAGCTGACGCAGCGGAACGGGGAGCCAGGGAGAAGACGGGAGAAGCCGCGCGGCTCGCTCCTCTCTGGGCAGAGGAGAGGAGAGCAGCCAGCAACAGTCGCAGCGGTGTTATATCTTATTAAAAAGGTCTATAAAATAAATAAAAAATAAAAACAGACCACTGGTCCAGCTGTACACAAAAATGCACCAGGAAATATGCAGTTTTACTCTCACTCTCATAAACCTCCATGGAAACTCATCCCTTCCTTCTGGGTGGAGACGTGACAAAAGTCACTCCACACTTCGACACTTTTCGGCCGCGTTTCCGGATTCATTCGGGACTCGGTTGTTTTTTTTTTTTTTTAACCCTCGCCTGGCCCAAATGCAAAAATGAAAATAGACGAAATATTCTACTACAGTAATAGTTCAATATGGTGAATTGTTACTGTCATGGTGGGTGTTGTCCTTTAAACATCTCCCACGCCAACATAAATACTGTTTATTATTGTTAAACTGTTATATTTTGCAGCGCGACACGTGAAATGTCAGACTGTCCGCGCATGCGGGCTGCGCGCATGTGTTCAAACAAAAGCTCCACGGGAGATGTTTACATTATCAGCGGGGGGTCAGAGAAAAAGTTCCACCTTGAGAGCAGGGTCAGAAAAGTATCGGAGTCAAAGAGGGGGGCCAGCAGCGTCGTGTAGGCGATAAGCAAAGTCGCAAAGAGAAAGTAGCGGTTACACTCAAAATATGCGCCGTGTAAACTGGCCCTTAGTGTATATATTTTATCCTGTTTTCATTTTAATGCTGTTCTTATATATTTTTGTTATATTTTTACTGCTGTTAATTTTATAGTTTTACCATTAGTGCGTGTTACGGTTTCTGTAATTTTTTAAATCTCTTTGATGTTGTTTGTGAAGCACCTTGATAACAGTTTATCTGTTTTAACTGTGCTCTATAAATAAAGATGACTCAACTTGACTAGTTCAAGTTCAAGATAGTAATTATTCATTTATTCATGGATTCTCTTCTTTTTGGGTTAAACATATATTGTGTGACCAAATGAGTGATGTAATGTGACATGAGACATTATTATATTTGACCCATCAAGGAAATGCGGTCATTTATTTAATAGATCATTAAAATAACATCATACATGTACACTTGATTGGTTCTAATAAATTCCTATAATTGAACATCAAACAGATGGAAATTACACGTCTGTAATTTCTACTAGCCAACGTACATTTAAGGAACAACAGATCAAGTTATGAGATGGTAATTAACTTATATCTGAAGGCACTTTTAATTTAATATTACTGGCAAAGAAAGGAGTAGGAGGAAGGAAAGAGGGAAGTTGTCTAACTGAGTGAGTTCAACCAGGAATGACATTCTCCATCCGACGTCAGCTAAACTCAAGGTACGCTCTGGTAAACATCAAACAACTCGTTACCTTTTAAGACAGTCAACCTAGGTTCCAGTAAAGAGAGTGTACCAGCCTTGGACGTAAAAAGGGTCCTTTGATCCAGTTACTTTCGAGCGGTAAGCGTGTTTACACTTTCAGCGTCTCCTGGGTCCACCTGATAGACTGAAGTAGCTGCAGTACGGTTTAACTTTCAAAATAAAATATTCCTCAGAAGGAATTTTTATTCAAAAGTTTTGAGCTTTAAGCTCATTCGGATTTACAGCGAGCGTGCTATGAACCCTTACTGAGGACAAGACCGTTGGCTCATGGTCAACGTCCAACAGCTAAAGAAAGTCTCATCTCAACTCTCCAACTCAACTGATGACTCAGGCAAGTTAGAACTTTTAAAGAGAGCCTGACTTCTGTGTACTCGCTACTTTCTTTTTGGTTATTTCAACCAGGAAGTAGGAGGAGATTAGTGGAGGCCAGGAAAGGAGGGGAAAAGAAGGAGGAGGAGGAATAAGGATTAGAGTAGACACCAGTTTAATGATATAGACTTATTAAACTGTCTTAACACTTCTAAACAAATAATGAAAGATCACTTTGACCTGTCCTTAGAATAAACAGTATTTGATTATCAAAATATTGAACATAATGACAATACAATAACACAAGTCTAAAAAAGCTAAGTCTGGTCCTCTGGACATTCAAAAAACAAAAAAACAAAAAAACAAAAAAAAAAAACTGTAGAAACGTTTCGTCTTTCGTCCGAAAGACTTCCTCAGTCTGAGAAGCTGTATTCAGCTCAGTCTTATAAATAGCACCCTCCCACAGTGGATCAACCAGTTGGCTGATGACAGCCGAAACCAGCTGCTCACATGATCAAGGAGGACCATCAGCCTGACGATGGATCGTTAACACCCTGATGGTTGTTTGCTATTCACAGAGGGCTGAGTGATACTAGCAATAACAGCATTGTAAGAGGGGGACAGTTGAACCCGGAGGCCTCCACCTCTGTTTAATGATGGACGGTTTCTTTACACAAAGATGGCCTCCTTTACTCCTTTCTCAAACAATAACACAAGGTTATACTTTTGATTATTTGAATTAGAACAAAAATAAAGAGTCTCTTGGTGAGATAATTTGTGTCCTGGATTCAAATTAATGGGATAAACAGTGTGTTGAGTTTTTCATGAAGGTTTTCCAAGAAAGAGGTGTCTCACTGAGAGTTTTCAGAGAAATAGGTGTACCACTACACAGAGTTACAGACATTTTTTAAGTTCAGTTGGATAAGGTGGTCATCGTTCATCATGAATGAAAAGATCAAAAGATCTTCAAATGTAAATATAGCCCCAATGATTACTTTCTAAAAGTTTAAACAAATTATGTCCTGTGCTGCAAGAGTTATTTTGCTTACAGACATGTATGCACGCTTTGGGAATGACACTCGGCTTCAAACAAACCAAATGTTATATCTTTATCTGTAAAACTGATGGTAGTTACAGACTACCGGTAGTTACAGACTAGTTACAGCTAGTTTGTATTTGCTAAGGCACCTTAGCTTTGGTGGCCACCTTGAATGGAATTGAATTTAGAAATGTATCCATTGTAGATAGTATACATTCTGTGCTTACCTTTAGAGAGTTTAAATATAATCTGTCCAATGTAAAAAAAATAATTAAAAAAATCCACTACCAAACACACAAGCACAAGCAAAAATAGTAATTGTTTTCACTGTCGGTAGCAGTTAAAAGTTTTAAACTAAAGATACTATATGCTGAGGCAGGTCAATAAAGGCTTTAAATCAGGCCCTGCCTCTTTATTTAAAACCAGGACTCTAAGCTATAAGCCTAAACCCAACCTTGAATAAATGTGAACCACCAAACGGTTTCTTTCTTCTCTCAGATCCTAACTTTGCAAACATTCTCTGTTTCTTACAATATTTATTTATTTTTTATTTATTCATTCATTTCAGATTTGAAGCAAGAAGTTGAAATCACAATTCACAATAATGAAAAACAAGAAAGAAAAAAAAAAAATCTAAAATGAAAGGAAGCAGAAGAAGAAAACAATCTTATATCTGCTCCTATAAAAAAAATCAGTTCAAATAATCAATTCAAAACAATGATCATCTATAAATAGTATAACAAAATAAAGAACTCATCCCACGTTTACATTTCTAGTACATTTCAAAATTAACTAAAATTTAAATATATCTTTTCAACAATTTAGTCTTAATCATTTTTTTAAATATAGAAATAGACTACTTTTTTTACATCGTTTTCCAAATTATTCCACAAACTTATCCCCTGTATTGATGTAGACCGACTCTTTAAACTGGTTCTGTACTTAGGTTTTACAAAAATGTCTGTTCCCTTTAAATTATAACAACTTTTTCTTCTGACAAAAAGCATTTGAATGTTTGGAGGTAGTATCTTATTCTGAGCTTTATACATTACTAAAAGAATATTTTAGTCCACCAAATCGTAAAACGTCAATAGTTTCAATTGATGAAACAATATACTTGAAGGATGACTGTAAGACTTTCTTGTAATAATCCTTATAGCTCTTTTCTGTAGAATAAAGATAGGCTTAGTAATGGTTTTACACGCTTTTCACCATACATCAACGCAATAAATTAGATGTGGGACTATGATGGAAACATACAATAGATACAAGGCTTTGTTATTCAATAAATTCTTAACTTTGTAGAGCACTGCAATGGCTTTGGAAATTTTAGTTTTTACAGAAGTAATGTGCTGTTTCCATGACAGTTTTTCATCAATAATCACACTCAGAAACTTTACCTCACTCACTCTACATATCTCAACATCATCAATTTTGAAGGGAACATCCTCAGTTATCTTTTTTAACTAAATATCATATAATTAGTTTTATCAAGGTTCAATGATAACTTATTTAATTTGAACCAAGTTTGTATTTTTACAAACTCCTTCTTCATCAACCCAATCATCTGTTCCAAGTCTTTACCTAAACAAAAAAAAGTAGTATCATCAGCGAAGAGAACACATTTAAGGCTATCAGATACCTCCACTAAATCGTTAATATACAAAATAAATAACTTTGGTCCAAGCACAGAACCATGTGGTACTCCACAAAAAAACTCTTTTGAGGCTTGATCTTACATCATCAATTTGTACAAATTGTTTTCTATTTTTTCAAATAACTGCTTATCCATTGCAAAGCTAGTCCTCCAATTCCATATTTTTCCAATTTACCTGTATAGAGGTACATTTGGTCCATGAAACTCTCCTCACAGTCACAGAGAAGCAGAATGACAAAGCAAAGGTGAGTTTAACGCTCCACTCTGGGCCCCAGCTGAGTGTGCAGGAATTTGTGGAATGACAGGATATGAAGAGGGAGGTTGAGAACATGGGGGCATATCGAGGGAGGGGGCTGAAGAATGCAGACTCCATGCTCCAGCAGTTTCACTCTGACACAAAACTAGAGGATAAGATAGCAATGGCTGTGGGGCATAGGCCAACTGGACATAACGTCCTGCTCTGTTCAGTTTCTGAGCTACAACCATGTCACTTTAAATTAAAAACCTTAAACCTTTTTTTTCACTGAACACGACATTCCTGCTAAAATTAATCGCTTCCTGTCTTAATGCAGCTGAAGTTCTATCATTGGATGCAAGTGCTTCAGTTTACTAACTGAGCAAAGAACGACAGAAAATTCAACAACTCATGAAGTTCATCAGTTTTAGACATACAACCACTGACTACTTTCTCAGTTTTATTAAAATCTATCCAGTTGTTCATCAGGGCCCTGTGATGGACTGGAGTCCTGTCCAGGGTGTCCCCCACCTCTCGCATAGTGACTGCCGGATATGGGCACCAGTGACCCCCCACAACCCTAATAGGAAGAAGCGGGTAAAGATAATGGACGGATGGGGGCAGAGGCAACAGATCCAGTAAAGAAACCCAGACATGTCTCTCTGCACTGACACTCTCCAGATCGTTCTAGAGGACCCCGAGGCATTCCCAGGCCAGAAAAGATCCCACCAGCAACTTTTGGGTCTTTCCCAGAGCCTCCTACCAGTGGGACATGCCTGGAAAAATTCTAAAGGGAGCATCCTAATCAGATGCCCAAACCGCCTCAACTGATTCCTTCTGATGCGGAGGAGCAGCGGCTCTACTCCACGCTCCATCTGTATGAGGGATCTCCTCCCCGCAACTATAAGGCTGAGCCCATCCACCCTACAAAGAAACACCATTTTGGCCGCTTGTATCCAGGATCCCTTTCTTTTGCCTCCTAAGTTTAGGTTGTGGTATTTCCAGTTTCACCTTATTGCTGTTATGGGAAGCAATAAGGTGAAATTGGAAATACCCTCTGTCTGTCTGTCCATAAATTTTGTGAACATTATAATTTCCATCCATCCATCCATTACTTTTCCCGCTTCTTCCTTTTTGGAGCACAGGGGTCACCTGTGCCCATGTCCAGCCATCACTGTGTGAGAGATGGAGGACCCTGGACAGGTCTCCAGGCCATCACAGGGACACATAGAGACAAATGAGACAAACTAACATTAATTCTCTCACTCACACCTAGGGACAATTTATAGTTACCAATCAGCCTAACTTTAATGTTTTTGGTCTGTGGGAGGAAACTGGAGTACCTGGACAAAACCCACGCATGCACGGAGAAAACATGCAAACTCCACCCAGAAGGGCTCCCGGACCAGGATTTGAACCAGGGTAACCTGCTCGCTGAGGGGCAGTAGCTCTACCAGTTGTGCCACTGTGCTGCCTGCATATAACTTGAAAAAAAAAAAATAATAATTAGGGATGTGCCGATCAGGTTTTTTGAAACCGATACCGATACCGATCACCTATGTGTGACGATCACCGATACCGATCAAAAAACCGATTGCCTATATGTGAGCCGATCACATAAACCGATCACCGATCACCGATCAAATGGCTTACCTGTAATTTATGAGTGCTGCTTCTGGCTACAAGATCTGAAAACTTTTCAGATCTTGTAGCCAGAAGCAGCACTCATGTTATTTTCAGAACCATAAAATCACCATAATTCAGACAAAAACATATTTTAAAAATATGTTTTTGTCTGAAAAACTTTAAAAATATTATTTTTACTAATTTATTTCAGAGAACAAAGTAAATAAAAGTAATTATCAACTGCATTATCAAAGAAAAATGTTTACATTACTAACTTTCAATAAATAAAAAAAAAGGTATTTTATTGTTTAAAAAAAAAAACACATCTATTACTTCATATAAAAAACTAAAATACCCCATTTGCTACTTAAAGCTGCACTGTTGGCTGTTTTTACAAATGGCTTTATAAATACGTAAAGTATCATTATTATTATTTTTTTTAAATAATTTCGTGCTTTTTTGAACAACTTCCTGCGGGAACCAGGTGGCGGTAATGCGCTTAATATGAGTTCGCCAACCGCCATTAAACTCTATAGAAGAAGAAGAAGAACCAGGAAATACCGCCTCCACACTCGGCAGTCGGCTTTTGGAGGACTGTTTCTCCCATAAGAGGATGCCTCATACGGATAAATTAACTGGAAACACTCCCTGAACTCTGTGAATGTCTCAGGACTGGAGCAGCAGCCGCGATCTCCGCCGAGCGCTCACACAGCACCGCGCGAGACCAGCAGCTCATGGTATGAGCTAAGGCTAACATGCTAAACCGGACCTGCAGCAGACAGCCGGCTTTGTGCGATCAGAGGTTCCTGGAGCTCGCCTCGATGTCGGACTGGAAGCAGAAGATATCGGGGGACACCCAGCTAACTTGGAATAACAAAGCCGACAGCCTTTTTGAAGCCGCAGCTAAACTGGACTGCCCGTAACTGCGCAGCGGAGCGGACTCGGTGGAGCTACTCGGTGGAGCTACATGCTAACAGGTGTTGCTTATGGCGGCGCTGGCAGACGGCTTTTGGTAAGTTATTAAAACGTATTAAAACATTTTAATGACGAATTAGGTTTGTTGTGTTGAAGGACTTCGTTGAAATTCTTCCACGAGGTACTTTTTCGTCGCACGTTTTGCAGTTAGCAAACTTCGCATCACAGGCTCTGTGATCGGTAATTGAAGGCAAAAGCCGATCACATCCGCTTTAATGATTATCGGTGACGATTGATCGGTTTCCGATCGATCGGCACATCCCTAATAATAATAATTTATTCAGATTGTACTACATTTTACATTTTTCAATCTCAAAGTGCTGCAATAGAAAACGGCTAGAGAGAATAGAGCAAGAACTAAAAAAGAAAGAAAAAAAGATTAAAGATAAATTTAAACACTCTAAAATCTTTCAAATAAGAAGGTCTTCAGTCTTAAAACTTTCTGTAGTCTGGGGTATCCTTCCTTAGATGGTCAGGGAGGGTTTTCCACAGACGAGGAGCAGTGGAGCAAAAGGCCCTGTCCCCCATGGTGCACCGTTTTGTCTGGGGAGGGCGGAGCTGGTAGGAATTTGTGGAGCGGAGGAATTGTGTTGATGTCTGAGCAGTGAGCAATTATTTAAGATAATATGGAGCAATCCCATGAATTGTTAGATGAGTAAGGAAACCTTGTATTCAATGCAGAGTGAAATGGGAAGCCAATGAAGGGATTTACGGATTGGGGTGATGGGGTCATGTTTCCTTTGCTTCATCAGAATCCTGGCTGCACTGTTCTGTACATATGCTGGTGAAGATTCTCAGTCATCCAGGACATGATAAAATCAAAAAAGGCGTTCAATACAAGAACTGGACTTTATTTGTTACAGAAGACGTTTTGCTTCCCATCCGGGGAGCTTTATCAATTCAATGAGCAGACTGTGTGCGTGTGGAGTTATAACAGTCTTAGATGTCATGCACCAACCTATGTAAATTGAAAGCTGAGATAACACATACATGTAAATTGACAAATCATACCTTAACAGTAGGGGTTTCTTAAGGTCCTTGACAGAAGACACACAACTGTATGTAAATTGAAAATCACACCTCACACCCCAACAGCAGAGGCTTCTCAAAATCTTTGCTAGTCTATTTCCCAGACAAGACACCTCTGCTCCCATCCGGTGTAAAACGTCTGGGAATCAGCCCCAAAACTATGTTATAAGTCTTGGAAAGTTGAAAGTTGAGGAGGCCTGAGATTTCAACTTTCCAAGACTTATAACACAGTTTTGGGGCTGATTCCCAGACGTTTTACACCGGATGGGAGCAGAGGTGTCTTGTCTGGGAATTAGACTAGCAAAGATTTTGAGAAGCCTCTGCTGTTGGGGTGTGAGGAGATTTTCAATTTACATACAGTTGTGTGTCTTCTGTAAAGGACCTTAAGAAACCCCTACTGTTAAGGTGTGATTTGTCAATTTACATGTGTTATCTGTGCTTTCAATTTACATAGGTTGGTGCGTGACATCTAAGACTGTTATAACTCCACGCGCACACAGTCTGCTCATTGAATTGATAAAGCTCCCCGGATGGGAAGCGAAACGTCTTCTGTAACAAATAAAGTCCAGTTGTTCTTGTATTGAACGCCTTTTTTGTTCTGTACATACTGAAGTTTTGAATGCGCTTGGATGGAATTCTGTAAAAAAGAAAAGTGCAGTGCAGTAATCCAGCATTGAGGAGACGAAAGCATGAACACGTTTTTCAGCATCAGAAAAGGAGAGTAATGGACTGAGTTTGGAGATGTTTTACGATGAAAAAAGGAAGTCTTGCAAAAGTGTTTAATATGAGATTGAAATGTAAATTGAGAATCAAATCACGTCAAGATTAGCCACTGTACTGGAAAAGGGAATGTTTTGGCCAAAGAAGATTATGGTAGAGATACAAGTTGAGTGAGTCTGATGCAGAGTTCCAACCAAAACCTTGATCTGACCTTGAAAAAATAGTCCATGCCTTCATTACAACTTTAGTAGACTACTGTGACACACTTTATGTTGGGTCACTCAGGTCCCCCTTTTACGTCTCCAATTTGTCCAAAATACTGCAGCTCAGCTTTTAACAGTAATCCATAGGTTTGAACACATTTCAACAGTTTTGTCCTCACTTCACTGGCTCCCAGTATTTAATTCATTCATTCATTCAACCTTTATTTATACAGGCTAGCCTCGTTGAGCCACGGGGACTCATTTACAAGAGGGACCTGTTTCACTCACACTGCAGGGTCAATTTAGAGTTACCAATCAGCCTAACATGCATGTTTTTGGACTGTGGGAGGAAACCGGAGCACCCGGAGAAAACCCACACATGTGTCAGAATTTATTTTAAAATTCTCTTGTTGACCTTTAAGTGTGTGATGGCTGCAGCTACAGCCACACAAATGGGGTAATGTCTAATCATTACACTGCTAAAATAGATTATAAAAAAATTGTCAGCCTATCAAACATCCCATCACTTGATTGACATACAGGGTAACCAATCAGATGACAACTGAATCTTGAGTTTTAGCCTATCAAACATCCCGTCACTTGATTGACATACACGGCAACCAATCAGATGACAAGCTTTAGGTCACCGCTTATGCATAAAAACAACGGCGCAAAGACAAAACGCAGCAAAACATACAAGTGAAAACAATCATATTTTGGACTGTTCATGGAAAATACGACATCGACTTCCCACCGAAAAGCCAGCTGAGAAAGAGAAAGGTGGAGGAACTAAAATCCCAGTTGTCTGGACAGCAGTCGTTTTTCACTCACCCAACTTCAAAAGCGACCGCCACCGAAGCATCGTTCCAGGTGAGTGACGCTGTGATGTTTCTCTGCACGCTTAAGAAACAAACTGGTTGGGAGTTGACGTCGCTTTATTATTAAAATCATACGAGACACTTTTCATACAGCATAACCTTGACTACTCTCCGTTCTCTGCACTTTTCCCTGTCCCGCAGCCCGCGCGTTTGCGTCACACTCTTTCGCGGTGCATTCACTGACAGTCTGTAACATAAATGCATAAGCACCGCTGTATACATTAAATCTCTCCGTACCAAAAGAGCCATTTTTATGCCTTCGTTCACTAAATTAAACGTGTCCGTAGCCATAACAACCTGCTACAACTGTGGTTATCAACTGGTGGCCTGTGGACCACTTTAGATTTGCTGGAGGGGGCTTTTGTAGAGATGACATTATAAAGTAAAAAATATATAATGATTTTTTAACATTTATTAAAGTAAAAGACCAGATTCTTATAAAGAAGGGGGGTGGGAATCAGTTTCTACCATCTTTTTTTAAATATTTTTTTAAAAATCTACCCGTATATTGCTGTCACCACCACCAGGCACTTCATGTGGTTCCTGCGAGCGACCAGGTGACCCCTGATTTATTATATGTGTTGTGCAATATTGGCTTATTCAGTTATGCAAGATACATAAACATACTGTACATTGTACATAAAAAGAATCCTTAAAGCGAAACAAAACCCAAATTTAACTTTTTTTAGCTGATAAACTCCCCAGAATGTGTTTAAAATGTTTCAGAGCACTATTTCTGTGTTAATTTTCATGAAATTGTTCATATTGTGGTGGACCACTAGGGGGCTCTACTCACACCCAGTGGACCGAATGTGTTACCGGATGTTTTATTGTGAAAGGTCCAGAGGACCGGATGTGGTATGGTGATATATAAGGCGGTTCTTGGGTTTTACCGCCAGTTCTGTAGGAGTTGATTAAAGAAGGAGTTTTGCAGCTCGTCTCCTGTGTCGTCTCTTCATGACCTCCTACACTGGTGACCTCGTGAATTGAATATGCCGACATCTGACGCTCCAGCCAGCTCTCCTCAGATGTCCGCGGCTGTGGAACCTCCACAGGCGGCCCCGCATGCTTTTGCGGTGGCCGTTAAAATCCCGGACTTCTGGCTGCACGCCCCCCCGGCGTGGTTCGCCCACGTCGAATCACAGTTTGCCCTTCGAGGGATTTCTGCAGACGACACAAAATACCACTATGTGGTCGCCGCTCTGGATCCACTGTCGACCCAGCGGGCACTGAGCCTGCTCCAGGCTCCTCCGGCACAAGGAAAATACGACGCCCTCAAAGAGCTGCTCCTGAGGCGTTACTCACTTTCAGACGCGGAGCGCGCTGAGAAACTGTTTTCCCTCTCCGGTTTGGGCGATGGCACAGCTCTTGAGCTCGTCGAGAGCATGTTGTCCTTGCGGGGATCAGGCGACTGCGAGTTTCTCTTCCTCCACCTCCTCCTCCGCCAGTTTCCAGCTCCAGTGCGCACGGTCCTGGCCAACTCCCCGTTTCTGCGGCAGAAGGATTACCGCGCGCTGGCCGAAGAAGCCGACCGCATACTTCTAACTGCGAAGACCTTCGCGGTCCGAGCGGCAGTCCCCGGATCTCCAGCAGCACCGCAGCTTCAAGCAACGCCCTCAGCGCCGGACGAGCCATCGGTAGTAGCAGGGGTCGCTACCCGCAGGCGGACAGGAGCCGTCCTTTGTTCCTACCACCAGCGCTTTGGCGCCAAAGCACGACGGTGCGTCCCGCCGTGCAGCTGCAGGCCGCAGGAAAAACCACGACGCCAGCGCACGTTGGCAGCCGCGGCTGTTGGCGACAGGGAAAAGCTGCTTTTCATCGAAGACTCGAAGTCGGGGAGGCGGTTCCTGGTGGACTCTGGTTCGCAGAAGAGCCTCGTTCCCCCGGCTGGCTCCGACAGGTTGGCAGAAGGCTGCGGGCCGCAGCTAACCGCGGCTAATGGCTCTCCCATCAAGACGTTTGGTGAAAGGTTGGTGACTGTTCGTTTCCATGACCGGGACTTCCAGTGGAACTTTGTCGTAGCCGCGAGTTCAGTTCCTATTTTAGGGGCTGATTTTCTTTGTGCTCACGGGCTCCTCGTTGACATTGCTAACAGACGCTTGATCGACGCTGTATCCTTTTCGTCACTGCCTTGTGAGACGCGAGGAGCTGGGCCTTTAATGCATGCTAACTTTTTAGCTTCGGGTAATGTGTTTCAACGTTTATTGTCTGAGTTCCCCTCACTGACTGTTCCTAATTTTGCCAACACAACCACAAAACATGGGGTCGAACATTATATCCCCACGACGGGCCCCCCGGTTTTCGCACGTGCACGCCGCCTCGATGCTACTAAGCTAGCAATCGCACAGGAAGAGTTTGCTAACATGGAGCGTTTAGGCATCGTGCAGCGTTCAAACAGTCCGTGGGCCTCCCCCCTCCACATGGTGCCCAAAGCAAACGGCAAATGGCGTCCATGTGGGGATTTCCGCCGCCTTAATAACATCACAGAGAACGATCGTTATCCCATCCCCCACATCCAGGACTTTTCAGTGCACCTGGCTGGGACCTCCATTTTTTCTAAAGTAGATTTAGTACGGGGGTACCACCAGGTTCCTGTGCATGTGGAGGATGTCCCTAAGACCGCTGTTATCACGCCTTTCGGCCTGTTTGAGTTTTTACGCATGCCTTTTGGTCTTAAAGGTGCAGCACAAACATTTCAGCGGTTGATGGATTCAGTCCTAAGAGGACTATCCTTCGTATTTGTGTATCTGGACGACATCCTGGTGGCTAGCAACTCGGCTGACCAGCACATGTCCCACCTCCGTGAGGTTTTTCAGCGCCTGGCAGCACATGGCCTGATTGTAAATACAGCGAAATGCCAGTTTGGGTTGCCAGTCATTGACTTTTTGGGCCACCGCATTTCTGCTAGTGGTGCCGTCCCGTTACCAACCAAAGTGCAGGCGGTGTCCAAATTTCCACAGCCCCAGTCTGTTAAAGCGCTACAAGAATTTTTGGGAATGGTTAATTTCTATAACCGTTTCCTCCCCAGGGCAGCACACCTGCTGCGACCGCTCTATGGAGCGTTAAAAAAGAAAAAGCCCAACGACAGTGTTGACTGGACACCAGAACGCCTACAGGCATTTGGTGATGCTAAAGCTGCACTGGCCACTGCTGCCCTTTTGGCCCATCCATCCCCAGCGGCACAAATAGCTTTAACAACCGACGCATCTGATGTTGCGGTGGGGGCTGTGTTAGAACAGCAGGTTTCCGGGGTTTGGCAGCCGCTTGCATTTTTCAGCCGTACGCTGCGGGACAATGAGCTGAAATACAGTGTTTTTGACAGAGAGTTGCTGGCGCTTTACCTGGCCACACGCCATTTCAGGTTTTTCCTGGAGGGCCGCCAGTTCACTGCATATGTTGACCACAAACCCTTGGTGTTTGCTATGTCAAAAATTTCTGACCCCTGGTCTGCTCGCCAGCAACGCCACCTCGCAGCGGTGTCTGAATTTACTACAGACATTCAGCATGTGGCTGGAAAATCCAACGTGGTGGCCGACTGTCTCTCCCGGGTGCTGATCTCTCCCGTGTACGTTGGCATCGATTTTTCTGCTATGGCTGCGGACCAACGTAGCGACGCAGAAATACTCGAGCTCCAGTCCGGGCCCACAGGCCTCGAGTTGGAGGAACGGCAGGTGAATGACGGAGGTCCTCTCCTGCTCTGTGATGTTTCTACTGGCAGGCCCCGCCCTCTGGTTCCAGCTTCATGGCGACGCCGCGTTTTTGATTCTTTACATTCCCTTTCTCATCCAGGTGTTAGAGCCTCGGTGAAACTGGTCAGTTCAAAGTTTGTTTGGCCCGGTCTGCGTAAAGCAGTTAAGGAGTGGGCAGCAGCGTGTGTCCCATGCCAGCGTGCTAAGGTTAACAGGCACACCAAAGCACCTTTGGAACCTTTCTCCATCCCAGGTCGGCGGTTTGATCATGTGCACGTAGACCTGGTGGGCCCTCTGCCTCCATCACAAGGTTTTACTCATCTGCTGACTATGATAGACCGGACCACCAGGTGGCCTGAGGTGGTTCCTCTGACATCCACAACATCTGCAGTGGTGGCCCGGGCATTTTTGTCTACCTGGGTTGCGCGTTTTGGCCCCCCTTCAGACATTACATCGGACAGGGGCCCGCAGTTTGTTTCTGAGCTTTGGTCTACCATGGCCAAGGGTCTGGGGACTAACGTTCACAGGACCACTGCTTACAACCCCCAAGCTAATGGTTTGTGTGAACGGTTTCACAGGTCATTGAAAGCTGCACTGCGTGCTGCATTGACCGGTGACAACTGGATTGACCGTCTTCCCTGGGTTTTGTTGGGTTTACGTACCGCAACCAAAGAGGACCTGAGCTCTTCCCCAGCTGAGCTGGTTTACGGTCACCCTGTGAGTTTTTACCTGAGGTACCCTCACCACAGTTCGCTCCGCCGTTGCTCCATTTTTCCTCTCAGGAGGGCTCTGTTCGTGTCCCCGGCCCGGTACACCATTGTTTACCGCAGTCATTTGTCCCTAAGAGTCTGGAGTCCTCTAAATTTGTTTTTGTCAAACACAATGCACACAGGACACCACTACAGCCTTTGTATGATGGACCGTTTCGTGTTCTTCAACCAGGTCCAAAACATTTCCTTTTAGATTTAGGGGGTCGTACTGAGACTGTCTGTATTGATAGGCTTAAACCAGCTCATGTTATGTCAGATGATCAGGTTGTTACGGCCCAGGCTCCTCGCAGGGGCAGACCTCCATCCACATTGCTAACGGACTGCGGTCCTCCTTCCAGAGACTCTCAACGTCCATTGGAGCCTGAATCTTCTGCAGGCCCCCCTTGTCGCCCCCCGCTTCATCAGACTGGTTCTGCAGGGCCCAAGTTCAGCCGTTCTGGTCGTTTAATCAAACCTAAAATGCGGGACTAGTGATGGACCTTACTGGGTGTTCTGGGGGGGCGTGTGTGGTGGACCACTAGGGGGCTCTACTCACACCCAGTGGACCGAATGTGTTACCGGATGTTTTATTGTGAAAGGTCCAGAGGACCGGATGTGGTATGGTGATATATAAGGCGGTTCTTGGGTTTTACCGCCAGTTCTGTAGGAGTTGATTAAAGAAGGAGTTTTGCAGCTCGTCTCCTGTGTCGTCTCTTCATGGCCTCCTACACCGGTACACACGATAAACTCTAAAATTGATAAGCACAATTAACCATAAGCCTGTTTGAAAAGATAAGTCTTAAGACTTTTTTAAATGCATCAGTTGAAATAATAAACAAGATATATACTGTAGCCATGTTTCTTTAAAGAAGATTTCAATTTGATGTTGATTTGTAAATCAGACGATGAATCCATCGAGCATTTTTTTCATGTCAACACAAACTTTCTGGTCAAACGTCAGAAACCGGATTAACCTCAAACTTAACATTCCTTCTTTTGATGCTGATGTCATTTTACTTTATGTGGATAACTGAAGCTCAGCTTTCTCTGATGACATAAATATAGTCGTACTTATAGCAAAGTACCACATTCACTGTAGTAGGAGGGATAATAAGTCCTCCTTCCTATTTTATGAATGATTTTAAGTCATACTATGATTAAAAAACTGCTAAATTGCTAGAATCATCTCACAACAGATACAAACTTGTTGTTTTAATTAAAACTATAGTTTCTCAAGAAAATAAAAACTGATGAGCTTGTCAGCAGGTAAGGGGCGTTTACCTTCGGGACAAATTGAGGTTGTCGACTTCTGGGTTGATTGACAGGTCGCGCCGTCAAGGATCCGACTTTAAAAAAAAACGGGAGTTGCAGCGGCTGCACAGGAAGGAGGCAGGGTGGAGGCGCAGCAGAGTCTCTGTGCAGTGCAGGGCTCCAAGTAAAGCAGGAGATGACCAGATATTTTGCTTGTGCCCTCACTGTCCTGGGCCCCTTAGAGATCGTGGGTCCACTCTGCACCCCAGAATGAATGGGCCTATCTCCTGGGTTTGGGTGTGGACTGCCCCATGTAGGGGGCAGGTACATGTCTTGGACCTGGGGGGTATAGAGTGCGTATCGGGATTATGAATGGAATGTGTCATTATCTGTCTTTGAGAGACTGAGGGTGAGGATGAGGGTGGGTCTGTGTGATTGTGTCTGTGTGAATGTTTAATTGTCAGGCCGGGACTTAGAGTGCCCCCTCTTTGATACATTTGAGGCTATTTGGTGTTGTGCTCCTGCCAGTTGGCCCTGGCGGGGTATGCCCTTGCCTACCGGTGCGCTTGGGGCCCTCGGCATCGGGGGTTGGGCACTTGGGCGTATGTCGGCTCGGCCTTGTGGCTGCCCGGTGGGGCTGGGGTCCTCTGGTCCTGTCGGGTCTGGGCCTGAGGGGTGGGCGTCCCTGGTGCCCGGGCCTTGGCGCCTGGGCCTGGGGCTACGTCAGTGCAGCGGGCTCCGGTGGGGTCCTGTGAGTTTGTCGCTGTTGGCCCCTGGGGGTCATTGTGTGTGGTCGCTGGTAGGGCCCTCCCGGTTCTCCCCTATGGTCGGATCTGGGGGGTGGGTGAGTGGTTTGTCCTGTTCGGGTGCCCCTGGGGGCTCTGAGCTCGGGGTCCTTCTTGGGGTCTTGGGCTCTGGTACCACCCTTTGTCTGCCTCGAGTCTTGGGGGTCAGATCTCTGATGCTTCACGGTCACTATTGAATGTTCTATTAGAGAAGCCTTATTCATTTATGCATGCTTACAACCACACACTAATAGATGCAGGGATGCACATGCAGGTATCGTATGTAGATATGAAGATGGGTATATGACTGAATATGAATGTATGTATGTGTATATACATGTATATGTATGTATATATATATATTTATAATAATCTTCTGCAAAGTCATGGATATTATGTCTTTTATGCATATGTGTTTTGTTGCTGTGTTCTGTCATGTACTTTGCAGGAATGCAGACGACGGTTGGGTGTGTTTGCCTTGTGCTCTTTTTGTGAATTTTTGTTTTGTGGTCTTACTTTCTGTCTTTTCCTTTCTTTCTATTAATTTTTGTTTTATCATATTGGTGTGAAAAAGATGGCTGTGAGGTGAGAAGAGAGGCCATCTATAAAGGGGGGGGGGGGAAGAGATCGTTGGCCCCTGGGCACTTGCCCAGTTTCCCATATGGTTAATCCGGCCTTGGTTCCTGGCCTTATTTAAAAACGCAGGGGCGGCCGGCCAATAGGGGGCACTAGGGCGCCGCCCCACTGGAATTTCTGGACCATTTTATAATGAAGACTTTAAAAAAATATAATAAAAATGAAATATTAAAATAAAAATATTTCGAAATATATGCATATATGTTTTTAGTTTTGTAGGATAAATATTTTATGAGTAATAATGAGTTATATTGTTTGTTTCAAAAATGTTTTCTGATTGGTGACGTATTTCCTGTTTTGGGGGTGCATGGATCTTATCCGTTGACTCTCGTTATAAATGGCGCATGCGCAGTTATTCCACGACGTTACAAAACAATGGGAAGATGCTGGGTGCAGTTTTCACCGCCCTGGACACGTCCAACGTGAGCTCTACCTACCGATCGCGTGTCTCCGGCCGTTTATTTTTTTATTTTTTTATTATTAAGCCGTGCAGTCAGTGACTCAAGCAGGCTTGCTCAGGTAAGTTTTAAATCATTGAAAGCCTTTTATCTAATGTCTATTTGCATTTCTGACTGATATGCCTCTCCACATTTAGGTGCTCTGTGAAAAAAGCCTTCAGCTGACTGTTTATTCTAAAAGTGGCAACTGGTGAGTTTGTTTTTCTTTGTTTGTTTGTGGAGTTAGGTTGCCAGCGCAGGTTATTGTACAGTATTGGACTCTGATGGCTACATTTATTTTAATTTGCTTATAAAAAATTATCAAACATTAATAATTTTATATACTAAATGTAACTTGTGGTGTTTTACTATTTCTTAACACTATTGATCTGGAGAATGAAAACAACGCCTCTTGCAAGTAGAAATGCAGAAATGTTTTAATCTCACTTACCGGTATTTTCCTTTCTATAATTTATATTTATTTATGTATATTTTTGTTTGTTCTTTGTTGTTTTAGTGAGTCAAATTGGTTCTTCTCATTCTGAGCATTTCATTGTTCTGTTGACCTTGTATTAATCTGCATTTGATTAAAAAAACATATTTGAACTTGGGAAAATGTTTTTCATTTTGGAGAAATAGCCCCCCCGGTGGACATTTCAGGAACCGCCACTGTAAGAACGCCTCTCACCACTCACCTCTGCCAGATTATCATACCTCTTCATGGTATCTGATTATCCAGGCTTCCTGTTCTTGTTCACGCTTTGTTCTTTGGATTTTCGACTTCACACCTCGTCTTGTGTTCACTGTTTCTGCCTGCTCCTCTGTTCGGCCCATCTGACCCTCAACGACTACGTTCATCTGCTTGAGGATTTTGGATTGACCTTTAGGATTTGTTCTTGGACCTCTGACTACTTGTGCATGACCGCCGCTTCATCTCTCAGATCTTGGATTTGCCCCACAAACCACGTTCATGTCAGCGCTCCTACGCAGCTGCGACCAGTGCCGGAGGCGTCCCCTCTGCACGCTCGGTCAGGTGACGGCGTGACGCTCACTCCACCTGCCTGTGAAGACGTGTTCTCGCAGTTATGATCCTGACCCGTCAATATCAATAAAACTGTTTTTTCTGTTTCCGTTGGTTTTACACTCTTATTGTTGTCCTGGTTCTGAATCCAAAACCCTGACTTTTGACCATCTCAAATATTACAACTCAGTCGGTGCGACTTAAAGCCGGAAAACTTTTTTCTTTTTTAAATTTTTTTGTCAGCCCAGTCCACATTCAGAACTCTGCTGAGCAGAACCTTCCTCTCAAACCCTCCATGAGCCCCCGATCCCTCCAATCTTCTCTCAGTTGGACGTTCTTCATTTGGTTTCATTGTTAGGAAGGCTCCGACCGGCGTGTGCAGATAACTGAGACAAAACTCTCCATTTGGAGCAACAAGAGGAGCTTCAAGAACAAAAAACCTCCTCCGTTCCCAACAACATGAAAAACAAAACGTTCTTCTAAAACCTGCAGATCTGGATCCAGGTGTTTTCCTTGGCTTGTTCTGTTTGTTCTGTTACCTGTAAATGAGTCCCCGTGGCTCAACGAGGCTAGCCTGTATAAATAAAGGTTGAATGAATGAAAAATTTTTCATATATTTGTGTGTATTAGTTAAAATCGGCAATATTTGGTCTAAAAACGTGTTTTCACTAACCCTATGGGTTGAACTGTTGATGATGTTAACAGACGATGAATTTATGAACATTTTAGAATCTCTGTATGAAAAGAATTGTGTGCAAAGAAATCGTAGAAAAAGAAATATTGTTGACCAACCTTGGATGACTAAAGGGTTGAGAAATGCTTGTAAAAAAAAAAATAACTTGTATTTATGTTTCTTAAAAACGAGAACACAACAAGCTGAAGAAAAATATAAAAAATATAAAAATAAATTGGTAATGATTATAAGAAGATGCAAGAAAGAATACTATAGTGATTTATTAAACAAGAGCAATGGTGACACTAAAACAACATGGCGAGTAATAAATGATGTTCTAAAAAGTCATAAAGCAAAAACGAACATTGCAAAATATTTTGTGAAAGATGACAAAGAAATACATGATGAGAATGATATCGTAAATGAATTTAATCAATATTTTGTAAATATTGGATCAAGCCTTGCAGCTAAAATACCAAAAGTAGATAATAAGGTGTGTCATTCAATTAAAAGTTGCACCAACAGTATTTTTCTTAGTGGAACTAACAAAGAGGAAATTATGAAAATGGTAAAAAATCTCTCAGACAAGAGATCAAAAGACTGGGTGGACATGGATATGATGTTCGTAAAAGAAATAATAAGTTATGTTATTGAACCGTTTACATATATATGCAATTTATCTTTTTCAACAGGAATATTTCCAGATAACATGAAAGTAGCAAAGGTAATTCCTCTTTTTAAAAATGGTGATAAATGTGTATTCAATAATTATAGGCCAATATCCTTATTACCACAGTTCTCAAAAATTCTAGAAAAACTATTTGTGACCAGATTGGATCAATTTATTGATAAACAAAATATTTTAAGTAGCAGTCAGTATGGGTTTAGAGAAAAAAACTCTACGTCAATGGCTCTCATGGATTTAATGGAACAAATAACTAATGCTGTCGATCATAAACAGTACTGTGTTAGTGTTTTTGTTGATCTAAAAAAAGCATTTGATACCATTGACCACACCATTCTCCTTGAAAAACTAAATAAATATGGTGTTAGAGGACCAGCATTACAGTGGGTATCTAGCTATTTGAAGGACAGGAAACAGTTTGTGCAAATAAATGATGTTAGATCTGACCTCCGTGATATCACTTGTGGAGTTCCTCAGGGTTCTGTGCTTGGACCAAAGTTATTTATTTTATATGTGAATGACTTGGTAAATGTGTCAGGACTACTTAAATGTGTTCTTTTTGCCGATGACACCACATTTTTCTGTTCGGGTAATGACATAAAACAGATTTTGGATATGATGAAAACAGAATTTATAAAAATACAAACTTGGTTTAAATTAAACAAATTATCTTTGAATTTAGATAAAACTAATTACATGATATTCAGTAACAAAAAGAGAATTGTTGATGACGATCCATTTGAAATTGAAGATGTTGTGATCTGTAAAGTGAGTGAAGTGAAGTTTCTGGGTGTTATCATTGATGACAAACTGACGTGGAAACATCATGTAAATTCCATTAAAAAAAATAGCTAGATCAATTGCAGTATTGTATAAAGTCAGGGATTTTTTAATTGATAAAGCTTTACATATGTTGTATAACACAATCATTGCTCCACATTTAATCTATTGTATTGAGGTTTGGGGAAAAGCGTGCAAAACTATTACAAAGCCTGTTTTTATTTTACAAAAGAGAGCTGTAAGAGTAATCACCAGAAAACATTTCAGTCACCCATCAAACACTTTGTTTCTTCAGCTAAACTTATTGAAATTCCAGGAATTGGTAGAATATAGTATTTTATCAGTTATGTATAGGGCTCATAATAACACATTACCTTTAAATATCCAAAGAAATTTTATAAAAAGACAAAGTTATTACAATCTCAAAGGGACAGAGATATTCATCAAACCACAATTTAGAACCAGCTTAAAGGGACGGTCTACCTCAATTCAGGGAGTTCGATTGTGGAATGCTCTGGAGAGTGATGTTAAAAATGAAAAATCAATGTATACATTTAAGAAAAAGGTAAAAAAAGACTTGCTCAAAAACTATATATGATGTAACCTTGCATATTTGTGTATTACACCTATGTTGTACTTATGGTGTAGCTTAGTGCGTTTGTGTATTACAGTTAGAAAAATTAAGTAGAATTATTCATTTTTGTGATGTATTTTGTGTATTACATTTAGGAAAATTAAGTAGAATTATTCATTTTGTGAACATCTTGATGTTGTGCCATCTTTTAATTTGTGTATTACAGTTAGAAAAATTAAGTAGAATTATTCATTTTATGATCTAGTTTGTGTATTACAGTTAGGAAAATTAAGTAGAAAAAAATAATAAAAAAATAGGAAAATTAAGTAGAAAAAAAATAAAATAAAAAATAAGTGTGATGTATTTTGTGTATTAGTTAGAAAAATTGTGTATTAGTTAGAAAAATTAAGTAGAATTATTCATTTTGTGATGTAGTTTGTGTATCACAGTTAGAAAAAGTAAGTAGAATTATGGGTGATGTAGTTTGTGTATTACAGTTAGAAAAATTAAGTAGAATTATTCATTTTGTGATCTAGTTTATGTATTAGTTAGAAAAATTAAGTAGAATTATTCATTTTGTGATGTAGTTTGTGTATTACAGTTAGGAAAATTAAGTAGAATTATTCATTTTGTGATGTAGTTTGTGTATTACAGTTAGAAAAATAAGTAGAATTATTCATTCTGTGATGTTGCTTGAAGGTTATCATTGGTTGAACAAACTGTGAAATAAGGGGCAGATATAATAAGATTTCATCTTCTTTCTGCTCCCTTCATTTTATCCTACTTGTATTCTTGTATCTGATGAAACTGTCTTGTATTGTCCTTTTAAAATGAATGAATAAACATCAATCAATCAATCAATCAATCAAACTACAGCATGGAGAAAAATACAAAAGATATCTAAATATAATGTGAACATGTGGCCCTGTCTTCGCTGCTTTGAAGTGCAAAGTAAAAGTTTCTTTCTGAGAAACACCAGAAAGAAACAAATCTTTAGCTCTGGCTCATTTATGCCCCACTCAACATCACACTGAGAACGGTGGCAATGTTTACAGGAGCAGCTTAAGGCCCCGGTATAGCTCTGCGTTCGGCCGAACGCCGCTCCGTGCGCGCGTTCACCCGCACAGCTCTGCGTTCGTTCTCGCGTTTTCGCTCCAAATTCTTGACGTCATTTGAGAAGCCACAGCGCAGAGCGTTCGCTGATTGGTCATTTGAGTCAGAGTCAGAGAGAATTTATTGTCATTTGCACCGCATGTAGTACATGTGTTGAAAACGAGATTATGTACACAGGGTCCCAGTTACATCCAACAACAAATGCAAGAGAAATACAATAATAACATCTAGGATTAACTAAGAGAGACATCACATCAGCTAGTAATACACTAAGCCCTAATGTAGTAGAAAAACATCATTATAAACAGCAGCACGAACATGAGCAGATGGTCACAGATGAACGCAGCAACAAGAAACAGATCAGTACAGTATCAGTATGATGTGACATTTTGCAGTGTTTATTCTTATTATTTATTTATTCATGAGTCTGACAGCCTCAGGGTAGAAGCTGTTTCTCAGTCTAGTGGTTCTACATTTGATGCTCCTCAACCTCCGTCCCGAGGGGAGTGGTGCAAAGAGTGAGTGTGCTGGGTGAGTGAGGTCTTTCATGATGCAGGTGGCTCTTTTTCTGCATCTGGAGGTGTAAATGTCTGTGATGGTGGGGAGACTGACTCCCACAGACTTCTGTGCAGCCTTCACCACTCTCTGCAGAGCTTTTCTCTCTGCAACTGTGCAGCCTCCATGCCACACGTTGATGCTGGAGCACAGGACGCTCTCCACTGCACACCTGTGGAGAGCTGACACGCCTACTGACACGCCTACTGAATTGATTGACAGGTCGGGGGGAGAAAAAAAAAGGCAAGCCAGCAGCTTCAGCGCAGCGGTGTTCTGTGTTTATATCTTATTAAAAAGTTCTACAAAAAAAAAAACTAAAAAAACAGGGAGCGCTGGTCCTGCAGCCCACAGCCCACCAGGAAATCTACAGAATCTCCCGCAGCCACGTAGGACCTGAGTTTAATTCGCTCGTGACAAATTCATTAATTTCCTCATCATTTCAGTCATTGAGTCAACGGAGAAGGAAGCTTGACTTGACTTTTGGCAAAAAAACAAAAGGCCAGATCAGGGATGAAGAAGGGGAATTTAATACATTTGTGTCACATACAAAACAGTCAGGCGCCGGGCAGTTTATTGTGAGACAACGCGCCTCGCGTACGCGATCGTAACATTTGAGCTTTGCGCGTTCGTGCCCTGCCCTGTTAGGCCGAACGCAGAGCTATACCGGGGCCTTTAGTTTTTAACAGGGAGAGGTTCTGTGGAGTTGTTGTGAATGGTCACTATCTTACCTGTATAAGACAGAACTCAGTTCTCAGAACCTGTTTGAATGTGAATTTATACCACTAAAATGGGTTCTTAAACTTTATTATTTCAAAGGCCCAAGTCTGATAAGGTCAAAGGTCAGGAACGACTAGCAATAGGCAGAGCCTTTATATTAAATTTGCCTACAAATTAATACTAAAAGAAATGGCTCAGTATGCAAACAATTGTTTGCTTTGTTTTAACCTGCGGTTCAGAAATGGTTTTAGTTTTACGAGGAAAAAAAGGTAATTTTGAAATTGATGGAAGCACCACATCTGAAAAAGGTTTGGATAGGTTTAGCTTTTCAACAGTCCAGGGTCATCTTTGTCATTTTTTAATGATGCATCAAATGTTCTTAGTTGGTGAGAGATCTGGACTGAAGTCAGACCCGTTCGGCACCCCTGACTCTTCTACAGTGAAGACGTGCTGTTCTAATGGATGCAGTTGAGTTTACCCATGTCTTACTGAAAATTGCAAAGCTATCCCTAAAAAAAGCTTTGTCTGGATGGGAACATGTTCTTAAACTTTGACCTTTCTTTATTGAGGGTGCTTTTACAGATGTGTAAGTTGCTATTGCCTGAGGTTCTAATGCACCCCCATACCATCAGAAAGGCAGGTTTTTCAATTGTACATGGATAACAGGCCGGATGGTCCCTCCACTCAACTACAGAGAACATGTTGTCAGCAGTTTCAAAAAAAGAATTTCCTATTCTGATTTGTCTGGTCACAGAAGAGTTCTCTGAAACTCAAGTCCCAAAAACCTATAAATATAGGTGATGGTTGAGGAATTGTGCTGTAACACAACCAAGCAGAGCATCTCTTTTTCAACACTTGCTCTTCTCAAGGGCGGACGTCTCCTCTCAGTCTCCGCTTTGCTTTTGCTTTGTCTTGTCTGTGAAACTGTCTGAGAGCCTCTCTTCTACAAAATCTTCTGAATCATAACTATGGACTTCAATTTGGTCAGTTGGTCCCTCAACACAACTGATAACATTTCTTCAACAAGAAGACAGGCTGTAGGCGAGATGATTTGTCCTGTTGTCATGCACACAGCTGGATATCTCATCGACTTGTAAGACTTGATGACGTGTCTATCTCTGCTGTCATCTTTAATTGGATTCATGATAACTGGTTCCTGCTTTATGGATTCAGCTGGTTCCTGGTCTATCAACACAAAAGGAAGACATCGGCAGCACATCTGGACCTGGTCAGGCTGCCTGCCTTACATGATGGCTTGGTTCATGTCTCCAGAATCCAGACTTTTGGCTGAATGGATTAGATCTCAGGGATTTTCTGAGGCACGTTCCATTGGTATGGTCATTTTAATTTGGACATTTCGGAAGAGAGTGGACCGACACAGACTGAAGGTAGATGTCATTAAAGTTCTGCCTGTTCCAAAAATAACCGTGTTTATCTGACATTCGGCTCCCCGACTGGCCTTGACAGGTCGTCTTATCTCAACACGCCTGAGAAGTTTTGTAAACTTGACGCTCTCACCATCCCAAACCTGCTACTGAGGAATTCCACTGACTTTTCAGAGGAGCCCAGCTGAATAAACATTCTGTCATCATTTCAGGACTCTGGATTCGCCTCTGGCCGTCCTCGGCAGCCCCCCACCCCCGAGTGTGCACAGATCT
>JBBPBX010035784.1:7475-18163 GCA_038048925.1 Garcialebias charrua | reverse complement strand
AAAATAAACTACTACTTACTACTTGTACTACTATTCATACTTTGCATTTTTTTTCACTTATTGCAGGGCTTAAGGGAATGGATCCCTTGCGATAAACGAGGGACTACTGTATAGACAATGAATTTGGTTTAAAATAACATTACTTGATGCTAACTAGCTGACGCTAATAGCAGTTGGTTCTAACTAACAACCTAGAACAGGGGTATTCAACTGGCGACCCGGAGGCCAAATCAGGCCCATGGGGGAGCTCAGTTCGGCTCAGTACTGAGTTTATTTTAAGTAAAACTACAAAGTAGATTTCAAACAATAAAACAAACTTACTTAATGACAGTAATTGTCTAAGCTCTTGGCTTTCAGTAACTGTGGCCCCCAGAGCAATATAGTTGAATAGCCCTGACCTCGACTTTAAGTTGTTCTTTTTAACACTTTTTAACTATATTATTAGCTTTAATTTAACAAATTGGTCATTTTACCCCTATTTTTGAGTAGAATACTTAAAGGGGACCTCAGATGGTTTTTTTTAAATTTTTATGGTATGTCTGTGTGCTATCCAGACCCTGTTCATTCAATTTAATACACAAAATAATTCTTAGATAATAAATTATACCCTTTTTAATTCTGCCATTTCTAACTTCCGTTCTAAACGACCTGTTTATGATAATGAGCTCTGAAGTCCACGCCCGTCAAAACTCTGTCTCCGCCCTCTGTAACTGCCAGTATCTCAAATCTGTTGTTGTTTTAAAATTAGCTCTTTTTTTTATTACTCATTTGAATTACTGTTAGTGCTAGCTTAAGATAACTTACCGAAAGCTGTCTGTGCGCTCCTTTTATCATGCCCTCCCGAAGCCGAGGCTAAAATTAGCTCTTCCTCCTCCTTCGGTAACAAACAGCCCGCGTAGCTCCGCTAGTTGCATGCGGCGCTTCGATCCGCGGCTGCACATCCAATCCAGACACACACAAAGTTCACCGAGTGTTTCCAGTTAATTTATCCGTATGAGGCAACCTCTGACCGTCACCGGACCCACACGGTCCTCAAAAGCCAGCAGCTCCCAGCAGCCCTCACCCCGATCTCTCCGAAACAAAAACAAAAAAAAGATGCCGTGGCCAAGAAACGAACCCTGGTCCTTTGGGTGCCACACCAGCGATTTATCTCGCTGACCCAACCTGGCAGTGAGCAAAAGCAGTCCTTCATCGTATAAGAAACAAATACAACCACCTACTTTTAGAACGTTGGAGTTTTGATTAGATTTTGATGAAGTGAAAGGTATTCTTAAAATAAATAAATTGCTAATCTGAAAAGTATATCGATCAGTGGTGCTTGTACGTTTCAGACTGTCGCCCCGCGAGAGAGTGTGTGTGTGCACAGTTTCAACGAGACAGAGTTCAAACAAGGTAATAAAACATTCTGGTTTTACTCAAGATGTGCTGCGTGGCTGGAGCAGGGCAAGCCCCTAGCCCCCCGGGGGCTAAATAAATGAATAAATAAATAAATGACCGCCGGGTCAGCTCCTAAACTGCTCGGCAACCGTGACGTCTTTTATACTGAAGTGGGTTGAGCCGCACCAGGGGTTGCTAGGTGAGGGGCTGGACTCAGGTTTGGTGTGGGTTGTGGCTGCGGTTTGTGACGTCACAAACCGCAGGAAGTGAGAAACGAAGCGTTTATATCACAGACAAATAAATCGACTTAGAGTAAAGTAACCACTGGGTGCATTTTTTTGGCACTAGGACTGTTTTTTTATGAAGTAAATACCCAAAGTTGAGTAAAAAAAAACATTAAAAAGTGAATTTTGCATGTGTGGTCCCCTTTAAAAACTCAAGTGACAACCCAACCCTGCTATGTTAAAACGACCCATGTTTAAACAATTTATCATTTCCATATTGGCTAAGCTTTTCAGACCTTGGGGGCTTGTCCATCAGCCGGTAAAGTTATTATAAAGTGTGACTGAATAAATTAAAAAAGATAATCCATGGAAAGCGTGTGGAAAGATTGTGAATGTAAACAATCCCTATACCTCTGTAAACTGGTCGGCAAATACTTTTTAAGTCTCAAAAGACCACAAAACAACGAGGTAAGACCTTTTTTGATTTAATATACAAAAACATTCAGCCATGTTAGTTTAACAGATGTATTTCAAGGTTTGTTGGTGCTAAAGTTGGAACAGCAGTAGTAGTTTGTTGCATGCATAATGATAAAACATTTATGTTTTCATTCATTCTTTGGCTCCTGCTTCAGCCGACAGGATGTACGGCAACCAGCCAAACACCAAATCTTCCCAATTTTCTACTTTATAATTCAGCTGGTTCTTTTAGCTCTTTCCTATCCTTGTTCTGCATGATTCAAAACAGGCTGTGCTGTTTGTGATCTTTCATATCACAGAGAGCAGACCTGATGTGAAACCTCATGGGGGTACACTAACAGAGCCCCCCTCACTTTGATATAAATCGTCACTTCCAAGAGGTTTTAATTTCTCTCAGGGGAAAAAAGAGGAAAAACGCTCAAGATGTGTAAGCCTGAGATTTGGACTGATTCATGGAGGAAAAGATGAAGGAGGGATAGATTATTCTAGATATAATCTCCTTAGTAAGAACGTTTATAAATCATGCTGAGGTCAATTTTGTCTTATTTTATTGCTGTATTTTACAACCTAAAGAGAAACAAGGCAACGTGATTTTACCACACTGACAAAAAAGTGGAACGTCAAACTAAGACAGAGAGAATGATGTTTTGTAGCTGAAGAACGAGAGATAAATAGGACCTCAATGGCAGCAGAATAACAACAACATGACCCAAAATAAACCTTTCTATCATGAAGAAATCCACTTCTAATCAAAACCAGCTACTGTAATGTACAAGGTAGATGTGAAGTTTTTTTAATTTTATTCTTACATCCTGTCTGTATTTTTCACTGTATGGTCCTGGTCAACCCTGCACAAAAAATATATTTTAACTGTATTAACAAATTATATAATGTGCATATTGCTGCAAAAGTATTTTCCAACTCATCTCTGAACAGCATTCAAAACCCAACATATTAAAAGTTGCATTTACTTTCTTATTGAAGTCTTTATGCAGTTTTTTTTAACAAACAAATGACGAGGACTTCCTCCTCTAGGAAGACGATATTATTGATGCCTGATAGTGGCAGCTGTCTGGAGCATGCGTTTAATCAGTGATAAAACTGACGGCAAGTTCTGAACCTGTGGTTTGTGAGGAGCGAGTCCATCCTGGGGCTGTGCAGGGCAGAAGCTGATGGTTTATAAATTACAGGCAAGTTGAGGCTGATAAAGAGTCTGTGTCATAAATCAAAGAAGCTCCTGTGTCTAAAGCTTACAGACGTATGCGTGAAATCATACATACTCATAAAAGCCTGATTATTCTCTTATAATGCTTCTGACAGGTTGCAAAACTTCTAAAGACGTACAGACGCTGATAGTGATCCATACAATGGATTTATTGTACTGTATTTTCTGCCATATACGTCGCATAAGTCGCATCAGTCCAAATACTGTATGTATAATAAAATGGAAAAATCCATAACTACGTCGCTTCACTGTATACGTTGCATCTATTATGCATCATTGCTGACAACCCAGAAATGTGGGCCGGTGTTGGGCCAAAAATCAATTGCCTGCCAAACGGCGGCCGTGGGAGCGTGCATGGGAGGACATTAACAAGAATTCAACTAGATTAACACTTAAAAACAATTATTTGTTTGCTCAAATTTATAGTAAAGATGTGTCTCAGTTTAACTTTTACTTAATACATGGACTTTGATGGTCAAATCAGCTTCATTTCCCTGAGGCGGCGCAGCAAAAGGAAGCTGATTTGACGGTTGCTTCAGGCGAGCTGGACGAGGGTGGCAAGCTAAGGCAAGCCGATTGTGTCATTAATAGCCACTTTTTATCTACTACATGACACAACGGCATGCCATAACCCTCAAGTGCCATATCGCAGCTGAAAATGGTAGTGTTCGATATTTTCAGTCAGAATGAATGAAAATGGTCATATCTCAGCCAAAAATTGGTTTATAAATATGTGGGGAAAAAAACACATAAATAAGACGCTTCGGCGTATAAGTCGCAGGGAATGCAAATTATGCAAGAAACTGTGACGTATATGCCGAAAAATATGGTATATTTAAAAATGAAACTCACTTTGTAGATCCATGAATTTATCGTGGACAAATACACGTCTTGTACTTGTCGTTTCTTTTGTGTAAGGCTCCAGATGGAACAAAACTTGTAAAGATGACCACATAAATGCATGCATGTAAATATCGCCAACCATGAGTGGACAGCCAGTCTGCATGCTCTGCTCTTCCACTCGGCCGTCGAGGAAAAAGGATCCCCCAAAATTACCACCCTCTCTGAGCCCCGAGCAGCCAGTGGCTTTATGTCTACAATACTGATTCACATTCAAACCTCAACATTCCCCACCAGTCCCTCTACGCGCTGCACGGTTTACAGACACAACTATCCAAACAGTTCTGGTGCCGTTACGGCCACACATCCTTCCTCTTTCTGCCCCGTCCCACAGTCCGTCCACAATCGTCTGAACTCAACACCAGAGCTGTTGTACGCCGAGTTATCAGCAACAGATAAGGAGGGTCAGACAGACATTCAGGCCGAACGACTGCATAAACACAGCTGAACAGTCTGTGCATGTTTGTCTCCGATGGCAGGTTGTCATTAAGATAAAGGCTGCGTGGATCCTATCTGACGTTGAGATTAACGATGCAGCGGGGAGGGATTCCTAAAAACTAAACTAGCCGTGAGCTGCAATCAGATCACAGCGATGCAGATTTGACAACAAATCACAGACATAGCAGGGCTGTTAAGGTAAATCTATGGAGCTAAAGAGCCTTTTGAGCCTGGAGGGAACAGTTAAAAATATAATAAAAAGCAGTCCATAAAATTAGAACTAAAAAAATAATAATATATATATATATATACAGACATGCCAAGCCTTGGAGCAGGCCTCAGCTAATTGGGGGTTTTGGGGCCAAATGTTTTTTCTGGATTTGAGAAGCTCCACGTCATGGTGCTGACTGATCAATTCCTGGTGCTCGAGGCGCTTAAATAACAATCGTTCATGCATGTGTGTGTGTGTGTGTGCGTGCGTCTTAAAGCATGTGGTTAGTGATTTACAACCTTGTCAGATCGGGATTGACCTGGGGGTGTGAAGCAGATAAAGAGGGACGTCCGTTAGTTTCCCTCATTCATAAATATAAAGCTGAAGGAGATCTAACTACTACAAACATCTGTGGGTGGGAGTGAATTCAGCTATCCAAGGGCACCCCTACTTATGTCTCTATAAAGATAAAAGGAGAAGCAGCCTCAGCAACAGAACATTTGCATCATTTAAGGTATGCAGGAATTAGTTTTAAGACTAAAATACTTTGTGTTTTGTAGAAAAATTAACAGCAATGTCTTTCAAAATGTTGTTCATGAGTAATAATTGTTTTTTCCATGCAGCAAAGACCTCACTCAGTGTGAGTCGCTCTAACTTTGAAAACCCATGTAACCTAAAGAGACTCACACGAAACGCTGATACGTTAGTGACCATCGCCTCCTGCTGGAGGGAACGGACCGGCTGAAGACGATCGCTCCAGGACTCACCACATGTGTAGATGACACTGAGGTACTTCCTGGTGCCGGCGTAACACGGATCTCCAAATTCTTTGGTGGAAGCTCGGACCATGCAGCTTTTCTTTCCCTGGCACAGGGCTGTGAGGACCTGCAGGCTCTGAGCTGACTGGCATTCTGGCAAAAACAGAGGACATTTGTTATAACACAAGCTTCCTGTTGTCATGACTCTTTGGCAGCACTGGTCAATTGAACTGTCAGGAACTGGTATAAAACAATAATCCATTAAAGGTCTAACATTCCTGGAAGAAATGCATATCACCCGCCACCTATCATTTTGACTAATATTACGTTATTGATAAACAACAGTGTGTAGTGGCAGGGGAATCGGACTTGGGATCCGAAGGACCCAGGTTCGAACCCCGGCCACGGCACACCTTGGGGTGGCTATGAGTGCACATCTATTTCCCCCAGCTCCCCGGGCGCTGACCACGGCTGCTCACTGCACCACCTGGTGGTGGTTGGGTTAAATGCAGAGACCAATTTCGTCTGTCAAGTATGGGAACATACACAGATGACAAAAATGTGACATTTATTTATTTATTTATTTGTAGATGTTTTGGGTAAACTTTGAAAATAACATTTTGAACAATCTGATGCAATTTCACAATACAGTATATCACACAGGCCTGTCGCGATAAACAATTCATCCATCCATCCATCCATCCATCCATCCATTTTCGTCCGCTTATCCGGGGTCGGGTCGCGGGGGTAGCAGCCTAAGTAGGGAGGCCCAGACTTCCCTCTCCCCAGCCACTTGGAGCAGCTCCTCTGGGGGAATCCCAAGGCGTTCCCAGGCCAGCCGAGAAACATAGTCCCTCCAGCGTGTCCTGGGTCTTCCTCTGGGTCTCCTCCCGGTGGGACATGCCCGGAACACCTCACCAGGGAGGCGTCCAGGAGGCATCCTAACCAGATGCCCGAGCCACCTCAACTGGCTCCTCTCGATGTGGAGAAGCAGCGGCTCTACTCCGAGTCCCTCCCGGATGACTGAGCTTCTCACCCTATCTCTAATGGTGTGGTCACACCAAACAGCGTTTTTACCTCCAAGCTTCCAGCCTCCATGTAAAGTCAATGGTGGACGCACCTAGGCACCTCCTGGCGTCTGGCGTCAGGTCGCGTGCGTGTTGCGCGTTCTGAGGAGCGTTTTTCCGTGCACGTGAACCGGCGTCGGCTTCCAAGTTCCGCTTCAGCTGAGCTGAAGTTTTCGCGGTTCAAACTTTCAAACGCCGCTCAACTCCACCTGATTGGTTGGTGTGTCAACCAATCAGGGAGAGTCGGGGGGCAGAAGAGAGGGGGCAGTGGGAGAGTCCCTATGTGACGCGGAAACGAGGGTGCGCGCGCACCATGTGACGTATTGTTTGTCGGAAAAAAAAGAAAAGACTCGCGAGCTCGTGGACTATGGAAGAGAAACTCATTGTAGCTGTGTGTTCGCGACAATTCCTTCACGACCAGTCAAGTCTGCTCGACAGAGACGGAAATAAAAGGCTCCTCGCCTGGCGGAGTGCAGTGACTCTGTGCGCAGGACTCTGTATACCGGTAAGCTCCTCCCACACCCCGTCGCCACAGCAACGAAGCCGCCGCAACACTACAGTTTGGACAACACTGGGCAGCGCGTCCACTTCCGTGCGTGAGGAGCGTTTTCGAGGTCAAAACGTTTTTGGTGTGCTCACACCATAAGGGAGAGTCCAGCCACCCTGCGGAGAAAACTCATTTCAGCCGCTTGTATCCGAGATCTTGTTCTTTCGGTCACAACCCAAAGCTCATGACCATAGATGAGGGTGGGAACGTAGATCGATTGGTAAATTGAGAGCTTTGCCTTTCGACTCAGCTCTCTCTTCACCACGACAGACCGGTACAGCGCCCGCTTCACTGCGGATGCTGCACCTATCCGCCTATCAATCTCACGCTCCAGTTTCTAAATCAATTAATCGCATGATAAATGAAAATTATCAATCTAATTTTTATTTATCGGCTTTATCGTTTCTGCTATTCTTTTCTTCTCTCTTTGCTAAAAGCAGCTAAGCTGAGGAGCTAAGCTACGAGCTAAGCTAACAGGCCGACCTCGGGGGAAAAAAACTCCCGTCTTGCCGAAGCTCCAAAATTCATTGTAAGAAGTTGTTTTTCTCTGCAAAAAGAAGTTGAGAAGTTGTTTGCTGATTTTTTTATTAAAAGCTTTGTGTGACAAATGCTATGCTAAAGAGCTGAAACTATACTGAGTGTCCGCCATTTTGAGAACTCCAAAAAAGGAAGGAGAGACAGCACATGTCACATCAAGGGGCTTCCCTCCCATTTTTCTTAAAGAGACACGCTGCGCTCCCTCACTATCCATCCTTCGGTTCAAACAGTCTTATACTGTACTTTCATCCGGTGGTCAAAAATGTACTACACACAAAATAAGTTAATCATTTCTTCTTAAATTTGACAATAATTACTAATTATTGTGACATTTCAAACAGTATAATAATAATAATAATGAATTTAATTTATAACGCACTTTTCATTAACAAAAATCTCAAAGTGCTACAAAGTGCAACTAAAATCAAAGTTCAAATAAAAACAAGTGATAAAATCAAGTAAAATCAATGATAAAACAACAAAAATCAATAATAAAATCAATTAAAAATAATGATATCAACTAAGATCTAAGATAAAATCATGCGGATGCAGAGTAGGCTCGCTTAAAAAGAAAAGTATTTAAGCCTTGTTTAAAGTCAACCAGTGACTGTGGAGCTCTCAGGTAGTCAGGGAGGGAGCTCCATAGGCGGGGGGCAGCCCTAAAGGCCGCAGTATAGCTCTGCGTTGAGCCGAACGCCGCTCGAGGCGTTCGTGCTGCGCGCAGGCAGTTCACAGTATAGCTCAGCGTTAAGCTAGATTAATACTCGACGCGTCGCGCAGTGCGCCAGGGTGCGCGTGCCAAAAGTGACGCAATATCACCGTCCCCGCCCCTGCGCGTAGACCCAGTGCGTCGGTTTGGTGCGTGTCGCACACCTCCGAATTTTTGAAACTCCGCAAGGCTAGTGCACGCGCCGTGGGCACTACTGAATTGACTGACAGGTCGGGTGGGGACCTCACCCGACAACCTTCACGCTCTTCACGCCAGAGCTTGCAGCTGTCTGCGCCGCTGTGGTCGTGGAGACGGCGTCGCGACGCATGGAGGAATGTTTTGTATGTGATACAAATGTATTAAATTCCCCTTCTTCATCCCTGATCTGGACTTTTCTTTTGTTTTTTTGCCAAAAGTCAAGTGATCGCTTCCTCCTCCGCTGACTCCATGCATTAAAACCGCAAGACACAATAACTGTTGTTCTATTATGATTTGCAAAGACAACAGTTCAGCACGCGAGCGGAAAGCCATTTGTTTTTGTTGTGTGACTTCAAACAGTTCTTCTTCTATGGTAGATTTCTTCTTCTACACCCTTTCTTGCAACATATGCACAGGTTTTAGAGGGTACTGCCACCTGCTGGTCCATAAAAGAACAGCACTTTGCCATGCGCCGCCGTGCTTCAACTATAAACACAGCGGTGACACTGTAAACGCAGAAGCCGCACAGCTCAGTGCGCGCGCAGTGCGCGCGCTCCAGCCAACGGACCAAAGAGCGAGTATAATGAGGCCTTGAGGCTCCAGCGTTTTCGCTCCAAATTCTTGACGTCATTTGAGCAACAGCAGGGCGGAGCGTTTACCTATGGGACAAATTGAGGTCGCTGATTGGTCATTTGCTGACACGCCTACTGAATTGATTGACAGGTCGGGTGGGGGAAAAAAAGGCACTTCACAGCTTCTGCCGCTGCGGTATTCAGTGTTTATATGTTAAAGGTTCAGTCTGCAGTTTCTGTAGAACATCAGCACTTAGAAAAAATTTCAACAAGCAAAGCATTCTGATCCCTCCCCCTCAGAGCCATATATGGCTCTGCCCCCTTGTGGTCTGTTAAAATTCAAATTCAAGCTCTGTTTTTATTGGCTGATTCAAATTCAAGCTCGGTTTTTATTGGCTGGTTACAAACTTTGTTTTTATTGGCTGGAAAATGGCGGGTCACTTTTTCTTTTTAGAAATGCTTATTTACCACCTGGAGAAGCAAGGGGACAATATTTTTTTTAGTTTTTTTCAGAGATTACCTCTCTAACATCAATCTAGTGACAGAGTGAAGAAATATGTTAAAAATACATTGTTAGAAAAGTTACATATAGCAGCTTTAATAAAAAGTTCTAAAAAATAAAATAAAAACAGGGAGAGCTGGTCTAGCACACCAGAACACCAGGAAATATTTAGAACCTCCCGCAGCCACGTTGGACATGAGTTTAGTTCGCTCGTGACAAATTCATTAATTTCCTCATTTCAGTCATGGAGTCAGCGGAGGAGGAAGCGATCACTTGACTTTTGGCAAAAAAACAAAAGAAAAGTCCAGATCAGGGATGAAGAAGGGGAATTTAATACATTTGTGTCACATACAAAACAGTCCGGCGCCGGGCAGTTTATTGTGAGACAACGTGCTTCCGCTCGCAGTCGTAAAATTCGAGCTTGGCGCGTTCACGCCCGTGTTCAAAGGCTTGTGCGGCGGCGTTCGCACGGCGTTCGCACAGTGTCGAGCGGCGTTTGGCCCAACGCAGAGCTATACTGGGGCCTTAATAGAATTATTTATCTCAATAATTTCTGAGACAAACAAACAGGGCCAATTAATCGCCCAGCAAAATTTTGTATTTTGATAGACCTACCGATACTATCACACTGTGCCTTGCGAATGAGTCCCTGCTAGTACCACATCAAATGTTAGAATAATATCAGTAAAAACAACTGTTATAACCTTTATTTAATGTATGTGTTGGCCGGGGGGGCCATTGCGTTGGTCGCGATCTACCGGTCGGTCGATTGCAAAGGAATTATATGTGGCATTAAAATGCATGGCATTAAAAAATAAATAAATAAATAAAATAGACGTCAGCATCCTCACTGTGAAATTTGTCACTTTATTGACAGGGCAGCCAGTCTGAGGCCCACAACGTGAAACATTTGGTTGTTCCTTTACACTACCACAGCCCTCATTAC